>BMAO01017513.1:0-24768 GCA_019973975.1 Trichonephila clavata
ATCGGGGTAGTTTAGGAAGTTTGGGTTTTTGTTGCATGACTTGAAAATACTAAAGTAGTACTACAAAATATTTACTATAATGTAGTTAAGACATCAGGGAATATTTAGTTCTTTCTACAACATTTGTATTCAGAACATTTACATTTTGAAGTCTAATTGTAACATCATCTGTGAAAGCTGGATTTTAGATTTATAAATTTCAGTCGCGTATTCCTTCCCTTTCAAATGTTATTTCTCACAGAAGCCTGCTTACATTTTTGTCATGCCATTTCTCAACAGGAAAAAATTAATGAAAACAAAGTAAAAAGCTTTTAAATTATATAAATTATAAGTACAAATAAATATAGTGGTCTTTAAATCAATCTTAATTAAGTAAATGTGAGAGAACTCAAAAGCTTCAAAACATAGCAAACAGAAATGATTTTAGAAATTAAAATTTCAGTTAATACCCATTTCACACGAAAAAGTGGCTTGTGTTCAAAAATATTTTCAATTAATTTAATTTAGAATTTCAAAAACACTTTAAAGTGAATTCAAAACTAAAACCAAATCTCAGAAAACTTAAAATTTCTTAAAACCTAATTGGTTTTCAGGTCTTCTGGAATGTATGCTTTGTCTAAGATCCAGCCTAGAGCCTAGGCTTTTTTTACAGTTTGAAAGTATCCTAAAATGATAAGAGAGAGATCCCAGTTCAATTGGAGCAAGCTTTCGAAATATATGGGCCACAAATTTTTTTTTAAAAACCCTGATGTTTTTGTTATTATGCCTTAAATTTGGAAAAATTCTCGACATTTAAGAGAATATTATTTAAAAATCAAAAATTATAATCCGTTTTTTCCACATGTGTAATTTTTTTACAAAACTACCCAAAATTTTTAATATAATAACATTTCAAAAGCAAAAGGTAGGGTTTTCTTGCAATATAGAATGAATTATGAGGATAATGAATTTATACTGTTAATATTTAAGAATAAAATAGCAATTTGTAAGGTTCTAATCCTGGAATTAAGGATACATCTCTAAATGTTAAAATTGCTTATAAAATTTCTTATATTATTAATTGTCAGTTAATTTTACTTATGTAAAATGTTTTAAGTGTACTGTTTTTAAAAGACAAAATTAATCAGTAATGCACACACATCTTTGCAATGACTGAATTGAAAGATGTAGCTACGGATGACAATTTCCCATTTATAAATATATGCGAATATGCATTTAAAGGATGTAATACTAAAGAAACGGAAAAATGAAAATCAAATCTGAGTAGAAAATGGGAAGAAACGCTTTCGCATTTAACACATTTAAGAAAAATATATTTCCTTATTAAAATTATTGATTGAAAGTGTATTATGTGATTCCGACAAAAATGCTGAAGTGGTGAGAGTATTATTTTATTCTTAGTGTAAGTTGTAATGAGGAGATTTGATTTATGCCCAAAAAATTCATTCAACAGAAAAGTATAAATTTAAGGATTAAAATTTGCATAAATTAAAAGTATTAAAATCTCTTTAATGTTATTTTAAATTAAAAATATAATTAAATGCAGAAAGCCCAGTTTTATTGTACAAACTTCTTCATCGTATATATAACAGAGGTTCCCAAACTTCGTTGTCTCATAGACCCCTTGCCATGTTTTTCCGGTTTCGGGTAGACCCCTGCCTACCTAATATTAAATTTTTGCAAATTTATCAACTTAAATATCTTTTTGATAATTGGTGCTACTACTTTCAAAAAATTAAATTTTTAACTGTAATGAAGTATAGTTCTGCGTTTAAAACTTAAGAAGCGCATATAATGAATTATGGTTAAAACAAAATAACTGAACAAATGCTTTTAAAGAGAAGGATGAATCTGGTGTTTCAATAACAAATTTTCAATATTTAATATCAATCTTGTCAGGTTTAACCCTAACCTTCCTTTTTCGTAAGTGCCTACTTCTTTCTTTCTTTTCCTTTCTTTTTTTTTTCGTTTTGAGATTGGCAAACTCAGTGAAACTCCCTCTCACAAGGAAAAACACATTTAAAAACTTTCTCATGATATTCCATATTTTGTGACAAATATGAGGTATGTCTTTTTAAAGCCAAAATTACTGACATCCGTTTCTATAAGATCTTCATTAGGACCTATTCTAATAAGTTCCTATTGCAATATGACACTTTTTTTTCAAAGCGACTATTTGAAATCATTGTCTACTGCTGTATTACAAAAAAAAAAAAAAAAATCTCAAACTTAGTTTCAAAATCTGAGTAAGGGCATTTAAATGTTAAACGTAGGTTAAAATGTCCTGACAGACTGTGACAAATTAAAAAAATTCGTGACGTTCAATATTATACTTATTTAACTTAATTTTGGAAAAAAATGCTGAAATATTCCTTGTATTAATAAAATTTATGTTATCACCTAGTATGGTAGTCAACTTTTATGTTGTTAAACTAACCTCACTAAATTTAGAAAACGTTAAATTGGTAAAATCTAGTTCCCACTGGATCAAATTTTTTTAAAGAATAACGTCATGATCTGGTTTAATGAGAACCACGATCATAGAACCCCATTTACACCTCATGAGCCCCCAAATTATTTTTTTACTCGCGTGGAACTCTTGCAGGTCGTCATAGACCCCTGGGAGTGCATATAGATACCTTTGGGAATCATTGGTATATAATGATACTACATTTATTCTCATTTTGCTTTTTAAAAAAAATGATCACTTTTACTTTTTTACCTCATAATTTTTTTTAAAAAAAAAGAAAGGAAAAAACAGGAAAATCGGTTTGCGTTTTCTTAGTCTGATATTCAACAATGATTACAGATTACTTCTGTCTTGATCAAATCGTAATACCAAAATCAAAATGTTTTTTTTTTTTTTTTTTTTTTTTTTTTAGTTTTAAAAAGTAATAGAAGAAAAATATTAATTTTCTTTTGCTTATTAAAAATATTTTTCAACTTTTAACTCGTCATTTCTTTAAATCTTTATTTTTTATCCTTTATTTGCTTGTTACTATGATTCAACAAATTGGATGGTTTCTGTTCGCCGTGATGTGGATCCAACGTTCATCACACAATTTTCTCCCAAGGCAACAGCTATGAATGAGAAATCTCCCCTTTTTCCAACAACACAGGAACCGAAAAAGCAATAAAATCGTCCCCAACAAAAGCGCTTGTAGACCTCCCGTATCTTAAAGGGGGGAAGGCATAAAATTGTGGTGCATTTTCGAAGTAGTTCGCAAAAGTACACAGGAACCGTTTCGCTACCGCCAGCTTTGAAAAAGTAGACCGCTTTTGAATGAGTTTCAATTAGATCCTCAACCACCCAGAGGGTTAAGGCACTTTTTGTTCTTGCGATTATGACTTTATCGTCAGCATAGGCTAGAATTTGTACAGATTTGGTAAAGATAGTGGCCCTCGTGTTGATAACAGAGTCACGAATGAGCCACTCAAGAGCTAAGTTAAACAAAAGACAGGCGAGTGCATCTTACTCCATGTTCAATTTCAAAGTAATCCGTGATATTGCCCGACAGCTTTATGCAGGAAAGGGTGCGAGTCAAAGTTGATTTTATAAGCTGTAAGTATTTATTTGGCATCCCTAGATCTTGAAGAGCTTTAAGCAAGAAATCCCGATCAACACTGTCATATGCGGATTTAAAATCAATAAATAAGTAGTGAAGATCGATATTGAACTCTTGCTTTTTCCATTATTTGTCGCAGATTAAAGATTTGTTCGCAGGTGGACTTCCCCTTTCTGAACCCCCACTGATATCCTCCCACTATATTTTCTACCCAGGGAGAAATTCGGTTAAAGAGGGTTATCGAGAAGATTTTATAGATGCAGTTCAGAAGGTTAATACCTCGTTAGTTAACACAGTTTGTGGCATCTCGCTTTTTGTAGATTGGACAGATGATTCCAAGGGTCCAATCTGGGGGCAGAACTTCGTCATTCCAGATAGAGATAATAATTTTATGAACTTGTTCTGTTAGCAGTCTTCCTCCATGTTTGTAAAGCTCAGCCGGGATTCTATCAGATCCAGACGCCTTTTTGGACTTTAACGTCTTGAGAGCCAGTTCAACTTCATGGCAAGCCGGTGGAGGTACCTGAATATCTTGATAATCATGTGCCTATAGTGAACAAAAATAGGTTTGGATACATAATGTCTAATTTTTAAAAAACAGATTTATATTTGCAAAAATAAAAAACTAAGATTTTTAAAATTTTAAGGTTTTATGATTATTTTAAAGAAATTATGCAGTTGATTCATTATGTTTGATGCGTTGTTTTATATATATGTGTAAAATTTTTGCATATTTACGAAATATTTTTGTAAGAAATGGTACTTACATTAAAATATATATTACAAGATCTCGAAAATTATGTTCATGCTAAAACAAAGGGAAAAAAACGTATGTATTTAAAATTTTGTAACTCTAGTAAATGATTAAGCATTATTATTAAACATATAAAAATAGGCAAGGAAATACTAATCAAGTATATAATACATGAAAACATTGTTTTTTTTTAGTTTTTTCACTTTTTTTCAAAAGCATATTTTTTTGCAATCAGTACATTTAATTAAAAAACTATTGCACTATATGATTCCAGATTTTTTATACTTCTATACAAGGTGGCATCGCATATAAGTGAACATAATATTTTTTTCTATTAAAATAGTGCCTAATTTTTTAAAAATGGATTTATGCGTACAAAAAGCAAAAAAATAGAAATTTTCCAAATTTTAAAGTTTCATAACTTTTTTAAAGAAACTGTATTAAAATTTTACTGTAAAAATAAGTTCACTGTCTTGTTGTTTATTGTTTTATATATGTGTAAAATATTTTGCATAAAAAAAAGATACTTTTTTAAAAAATGGTACCTAAACATAAGTATGTTTTATGAGTTTTCAAAGTACGTATTAATTAAATTAAGTATAAAAAAAAATTTTTTTTTAACTAAAAATTATTTTTGTAGTTCTTCAGAATATAATTAAATTATTTTTATTAAGAACATAAAAAAATCTCAGCTCTATTGGATATTTTAAAAGATATATGTCTCATAAACAAAGGGTCTAAATTTTGGCATTTTACACTTTCGAGCATGTCCTCTGGTTCCCTTAAGCTTTTTAAAAAGAATTTCTTACATCAATCGCATTGGTTTGGAAGTTCGTATACTGGTGTGCCGACCCAGGTGTCGTTCTCGTCAATTCACTGGGTTCAAAAATAGGGAAATCAATCATCCATAGCCCTTGTGTTCTTTTAAGTGTGACGTTAATAAGTACTCATTTTAAAATGGAGGTGTTAAACCAAGGCCAAAAACGCATAATCATTCTTGACGAATATTTCAATATATGTCCTTGTAAGTGTAGTGTTCCACTTTACGATACCTTTTAAGAGAATGAGTGAATATTAACGTCCCACTGTTCAGCAACATGAAAGCTTTTGGGGACGGTCCGCGTAATTTTGAACCATGGTCAAGTGACCCGGACGACACCTGAACTGGCACCCCCTCTCCTAACTACCACACTACACCAACGGGAGGACGTTTGAGCTCTCAACAGATTTAACGTGCATCGTTTCCCTACACGGCGGTTCTTCAGTGGTACTGGGATCGAACTCATGACACGCTAGCCACGATCCGATGCCTGGACCACTTGGCTACCGCGGCCAACTTTTAAGAGAAATAAGATACGCTCTATGTGTTTTAGAAATATACATCACTTTTTCAGCATAGCCCATTTTACAGTTTTTTATGATTTGCGTTGAAATTTATGCATCTTTCTAATCAACATTTACAGATTAAATTTTTCTTTTATGATTTGCTTTAAGTCGCTCATTCCTTTATGACGGAAATTATTGTCAGGTACCTTTTCAATAATTATTCAAATGCGTGAAATATAAGGCTCATCACGAATAGTCTCGCGTGTCTTCTAGCTGCTAAGAATCAAACCATAAATACTTATCTGGCTCGACGCCCGTCATTTTAAAAAGATTGATACCTTACTAAAATGTTACCAATGCGACTTTACTACAGGGAAACTAGCAAAGAACCTCATGAATTTGAAATAAAAATAAATGAATAATACGCCACATGAGCTACCAACACACATTTACGGTACAGCGCTAATCTGAAACTTTTGATGATCTATGAGTTTCATGCTCAGATGTCGTCTTCGTTCCTTGACATTGGCTCAAAAAATATGAGACCCCTTAGTAATAACCATTGTGCAGCTTTCTAGAAATTGTTTATATAATACTCACTCCCTGCAGATTTCAGGTAGCTCACAGATAACGATTCATGTTAAACTAATAGAATCGGGATTTATATTTAAAATCAAAAAAATGCCTAATATGTTTAAAGGGTCTTCAAGCTTCTTGCACTTCGGTTCTTCATTCGCACTGGAACTTAAACTCAAGATCCAATGAAATAATACTGGTCACGATTTTGCGATCCTAACCATAAATGTTTCGAAACATATTTATTATGAAAATTGTGTATTCAGCCCCTCATAAACCAGAATTCGAGATTCAGCAATAGATCTGTCACAAGCATTCGACGGGGATTGGGTCATCGTTGCGAAACAGGGGCCGGCGTTGTACCTTCGGGAGTTCGAGTCCTATTATATCACTGAAAAACCACCGTGTAGAGGGGCTGATGCGCGTTAATACTCGAATTTTACATTGATAAAAATGTTTAATTTTTACATTCTTGTATGCAAATTGAAAAGCATCTGCAAGCGAAATGTTTTTGTCTCTAGAGTTTTTTAATACAACCCCATCGCAAAACGAAGGCTATATCATTTAAATTTGTTCTTAGGATTCTTTTAAAATTCAATGTATACATAGTTTTAATGAATCAAAAATTGAAACCTAGAAATCTAATTTAGATTTTTTTTCTCTTCAAAAATAGTTCTATAAGAAAAGCAGTGTTACTAAGTTCTAATATTTTAATGATTAAATTATGAGTGAAACTCAAATTATCAGAATAAAACCGATACATTCATTTATGCAAATATTGCACATTTAACCAATGACACAAATGAATACACAACACAATTCAAGCAATCAATCACATTATTTTTATTTAGCTTTTATCAAAAAAAGAACAATCAGACTTTATTTGGTTTTAGTGTAAGTGTTGTTGTATAATCCGAAGTTTATATTCGTATTTAAAACGTTAAACAGGATGTTATCTTTATAAGTATCTATGGAACAGTCAACTCTTAAATATCTCTGCAAATCTTGTAACCTGCAGTTCAAACATTATAAACAGTATCTAACCCATAAATATCTACAACACGATGAGGAAAGGCTTCGGATAGTAATCAACACAGACGACGGTGATTCTTCAACTACTTCAAGCGATTTTAAATCTTATTGTGAAACGAATATTGGTATAAAACTTTTTGAGGAACAGCCTGAGAATAAAAATTCGACGGACTCACCAGGAGATCGCGAAACAACTCTGTTCCCTCATGGCACTTTTATCAAAAGTTCAGCCATGCCTTCTTGCTCCAACAACGCCGAAGGACACAGCCAGAATGCACAGTGTAGATCTCCTTCAAATTCAGAAGATAATACAAATGAGCTATCTTTCTTACTGAAAAACGGCCAAACTAAAATATGTAACCTTGAAAGGAATTTTCTAGACAATACAAGTGAAACCTTAATGTCGCACGAATGTAACCCAATGGAAATTTATACGCATGGAATCATTGAACGATTAAGTCACAGTCAATCATTTAAGTCTGAAAACAGTCAAATTCAACTTTTTAGGTATGGAAATAATCAACAAATTAACGTCAATCAATCACCATCATCCTCATCTGAAGTAAATCAAATTACTGAAACTTATCCACAAGATAATAGAGCTCATTTTGCGCAGTCCTTTGAATACAGTCCGAGAAAAATAAGTATTTGTGAAATAAATCAACAATCCAATACAAATCAACCAGCTGTGTCGTATGAATACTGTGACAAGGAATTTGGTAAACATGGAATATATATAAATCGACAATCCCGTGAAATTCAACGAGATGTTACAGAGGCTCATGAAAACAATTTAATGTTAAAGGTGATTTCATCAACGCAACACAGGAGAGTAAACAAAATAGGTATTAATGAACAGCAATACTCTAAAAAGAATCTAGGGGATTTAAATCCCGTTGATAGATCGACTATAATTTTCAAGGAGTCAAATAACAATGAAAAGGCGTGTCTTGATAGAAAAGGAGTTAATATTTCTCCAATAACCGAAAATGAAATTATAGCTCACAATAAAACTTATGCATCTAATTCATCACTCAAGAACTTCTATGTTGACTCTGAAAAAACTTCAAACAACCGTGAAAGTTCCGAATCTTTTTTAAATAAGAAAATGAATCCCGTTCGAGGTGTTATTGATAGTAAAAAGAAACACGGATTTGAAACGGTTGAAAAAAATTTAGGGGAAAATTTAAATACAAATCGCAATCTACGCTCACATATCGTAACAAATCTTAATGATTGCCATGCATACGATAAAGGAAATCAGAAGTCGGACCTCCTTAAAAATTGTGTAATACATACTGTTGAACAAACGTATGTGTGTGAATTGTGTAAAAAGTCATTCAGTAGTAAATACAAACTAAAAAGACATCATCCTGTTCATACTGGTGAGAAGAAATATAAATGTGATGTGTGTGAAAAAGAATTTAGTCGGAAGGATAATCTTAAAACACACCATCGTATTCATACAGGAGAACATCCATATAAATGTGATGTATGCTTGAAAACATTTACTGAGAAGGGTAGTCTGAAAAAACACCATCGGATGCATACAGGAGAAAAACCGTATAAATGTGATGTATGCGGGAAAAAGTTTAGTGAGAGTTCTAATCTGAAAAGTCACCATCGTATGCATACAGGAGAACAGCCATATAAATGTGATGTATGCGGGAAAAAGTTTAGTGAGAGTTCTAATCTGAAAAATCACCATCGTATACATACAGGAGAAAAACCATATAAATGTGATGTATGCGGGAAAAAGTTTAGTGAGAGTTCTAATCTGAAAAGACACCATCGTATGCATACAGGAGAAAAACCATATAAATGTGATGTATGCGGGAAAAATTTTAGTCAGAAGAATCATCTGAAAAGACACCATCGTATTCATACAGAACAGCCATAAAATGTGATGCATTTGGGAAAAAATTTAGTCAAATGTTTAGTCTTAGAAGACATCATTATATTCATACCAGAAAAGAAGCAATTTTTGGGTAAATTTCGAACAATGAGATTAAACAGGAATTTTAATACTTACGCCACCATTTGATTCATAACAGATAATTCGTTTGATTTTAAAATTTGTTGTAAGTGTATAGTTACCTTTTAATCTCTCTCTTACAAAAGACAAATAATTTCATGACATGAGAAGATGCTTGGATGTGAAGATTAAAGGAAATAAGTTACCGGAAATTATTTTTATTGGCATTTGTATGATTCAAACCAATATTGATAGCCTATTTCTGAGAAATAATTTACTAATCATTTTTTTTATTTACAGATTTATTTTCGCCTCTGTATTTAAGAAAAGGGCACGAAAACCCAGCAAAATACGATTGAATTAATTTGCATTTTTTATTGGATTTCTTGACCTGTTTGTGAGCCTCAGCGTTGTGGTAACAATATCTTGAGAAACCTTAGTGTCGGCCATTTCTGTGTGACAGACGCGTGAAGTCATCTTCATCTAAATGAATTCACTAAAAAACAACTTAATTTAAAACATAACTTTAATTAGCGTATTTACGAAATGATTGAAAAGTTTGTATTCTGTTTGTATTTTTTTTTGTTTTGCTAATTGTTTTATGTATGTTCTATGTTAATATTTTAAAGGATATTTTATAATTTACCAGATTCATTCATGAATCTTTTTCTTTTCTAATTATTAAACGACATATTATTGAATAAATATTTTTTTTATCGTCCAGTGTTTTGATCCTTTCAGAGTCCGATGATAACATTCGACTTAATTTGGACGATTGAAAGAGTTATGCTTATATTTTTAGAATAAGTGGAAGATTTATTCTTAGCATTTTACTGTAGAAACATTTTTTTTTTGCTACGAGTAGCGGTAAATTCAATTTTAAAAGATTAAGGACTTTTAATATGTTTTTTTCACTACATAGTGTAGTCCAAGGGCTGGATGGTAGTATATAGCACTTCCACGCCACAGGTCCGGAGTTCATATTCCGGTCTAGGCACGGTTGACTCAGTCTTTCATCCCTTTAGTGGGTCGATAAATGAGTACCAAACTTGCTTGTGGGAATCAAACACTTTCGATTTCACGTCAGACTGATCACCTGATAGGAATATCTGCTCATGCATCTTAGCACCCAAGGTCGTGAATACTGTGATTGTCACAGTAGACCTTGGTCCTCATGGGCTGTTGTTCCACTGTTTTTACTTTTACTCCGCAGCAGCACTTTAAAAATTTGCGTGTACTTCTGATTTTTAAATTGTTAATAATTATAAAACTAAAAACAATTTGAACTTATTAAATTATGTAATTTGTATTGCTGCCCTTTCTGCTAAAATATTGAGTTTGTGTCATAATTTAATCAAAATTAAAAATTAATTTTTTTTTTTTTTGAGGAATGAAGCCATGGAATCGGTCCGTGCGCTGTTGAGCTATTTCTCTATCAACATATTGCATTCCCGAAAGAAAAAGAAACTATATATTGAATATAAAAAGTTTGATATTTTCTTCTTTATTTTCTGCTTCATTTAGTAAAATTGTAAAAGTATTATAAGTGAATCACCCCTACTTAGACCCCTACATTTCACTTCGTTATGGAGAAAATATTTCTAGAAATTTAAATCCAGCCAATAGTAATACACTCTGCTACATTAAAGCAGATGGTAGATGGTTCTGTAGTTTTTGTAAATTTATTTATTTAATTGCTATTATAAATTTATTATTAAGAAAAAAAGCACTAGAGAGGAAATACAAGATGGAGCTGTTTTTAAAGCGCAACAAGAACAGTTGAAATCTGCTGGAATACTGTATATTTTGGTTTGTTTTTAAAAAAATCTTTTACTCTTCTGAAAAAGCACCAAAACTCTTTAAGAATTATATAATTGGGAAATATTTTTCTCCATTTGTTCATCTCATTTTTAAAATTTCATGCATAATGTGATGGTATGATGCATAATATGATATACATTTGAGAATTATCTGTATTAATCAGATTGTGTAACCAGAATAAGAATAGATCACGATTCCCACTTGCAACCAAACTTTTACAATTGTACAGAAATTAATTCGTGAAATTATCTTTTCAAAATTTTTTAAGCGTTCGTACTGCACCACTTCAGAGTGAATTTCATAAAACTCGGTTGATTTGTATTGAAATTATGGCCTAGGCTGAAAATTTGCTTGTATTTATATTTAGTTGTGATTGAAGTTGTGTAAGTATCCACACGTGATACTTAGATAAATTTGAATAAAATATTTTTCTTTCTTACTTTAGTTATCATTAGCCTATTGTATCTTTTTTAGAACAAAATGAAACAATTGAAAGTACAAAAAGTCTAGGTATTGTTGAAATTAATGATGACAATGATACAAACACAATTAAAATAACTTTAAAAATCAAGTACATTGAAATTTAAGAAAATACAAATGCTATCCATAAATAATATGATTGTATATTAATTGTTATTTCAATTGAATTGTATTTATATTTTGTCATGATCTTGTACAGCCCGCAATATATTTGAATAATAAAAAACCATATAAACATGCATTTAATTGTTGCTCGGAGAGTCAATAGATGTGAAAACCAGATTGATGTTGATAATTTTAATTCAAACATTATGAAATTTCAAATATTTTAATACTAAAAGTTCTATATTTTCACTTTTATCGGCAGTTTCTATAACTGCCATTTTTGTTTATTGTATTTGTTTAATCTGTTAAAACTTAATCTTCAATTTGACACCCTATATTTTGTAAATATTCTCCCACATCTGTCACATTACTATTGCTGTTAATATTGAGAATATAATAAGCTTGTATTTATATTTATATTAAAGGAGCTCAATACTTTTCATCGATGGATATGCACTCCGGTTATTGGCAAATAGAAGTGGGAGAAGCTGATAGGGAGAAAACGGCATTTATCACCAGTGACGGATTATATGAATTCAATGTCATGCCATTCGGGTTGTGTAACGCTCCCGCAACTTTCGAGAGGAGTATGGATAATTTATTTCGGCATTTGAAGTGGCAAATGTGCTTATGCTATTTAGACGACATAATTGTGTTCTCACTGACATTTAATGACCACTTGTGACGACTACATTGCGTGATTTCCTGCATTCAAGATGCCGGACTAGTTTTAAATCCAAGGAAATGCTATTTTGGTGCTACAGAGATCAAAGTTCTCGGGCATCTTGTATCTGGTAAAGGCGTAAAACCTGATCCCGATAAATTAGAAGCTGTCACAGCTTCCCTACACCGAAAAAAATACACGACGTTAGGAGCTTCTTGGGACTGTGTTCATACTATCGACGGTTTATCAAGAACTTTTGTTTCCGTGCTAAGCCTCTCCAACAGCTTTTAAAAGTAGCTCGAAGTTTCACTGGGAAAAAGCTCAAGAAGACTCATTCCGGGACCTTAAATCAGCTTTGACGTCACCGCCTGTTTTAGCCCTATATGATGAAAATGCTCCCACTGAACTGTACACTGACGCCAGTGGTTACGGAATAGGTGCCGCTTTGGTGCAGCAGCAAGATGGAAAAGAAAGAGTCATAGCATATGCCTCAAGGACTCTAACTAAAGCCGAGAAAAACTATTCGACCACTGAACGAGAATGCCTGGCAGCTATATGGGCGATAACTAAGTTCCGCCCATACCTCTTTGGAAAGTGCTTCAACATAATTACAGACCACCATTCATTGTGTTGGTTAGCCAATCTACGAGATCCTTCCGGTCGATTAGCCAGGTGGGCGTTAAGGCTTCAAGAGCACGATGTCTCCATAGTTTTCAAAAGTGGGAAAAAACATGCCGACGCCGACTGTTTATCACGAAATCCTATTCCAATCATACCGGAAATCAAATCCCTTGCTGCTATAAGTGATCTAGCTACCGAACAACGTGATGATCCATCTCTTGCTGCATTCATTAAAGCTTGTGAACAATCGCCAGATTTGTCGAGTGCAGGATTCTCCATCGTGAACAATGTACTCTATAAAAAATTTTTTGACCCATCCGGAAAACAGTGGCTACCAGTCGTTCCCAAGAAAATGCGGTTAGAAATTCTTCACCACTTTCATGACGAACCGACAGCGGGACATTTGGGATTTGTGCGGACATATGATCGTATTCGAAAGAGGTTCTTTTGGCCGAGACTTTTTCGCACTGTGCGCCGTTACGTAACTCATTGCAGAGAATGCTAGCGTCGAAAAGCAGTTCCGTTAAAGCCTCCCGGAGCACTAATTCCTATACCTCCAGCTGAAGCTCCATTCCAGCGTATAGGAATGGATCTTCTAGGACGATTCCCGAAGTCACAAGTAGGAAATAGATGGATAATTGTGTGCACAGATTATATGACACGATATGCTATTACAAAAGCCCTCCCAACTGCGGAAGCACCAGAGGTGGCAAAATTCTTTGTAGAAGAAATTATTCTGACTCACGGAGCTCCGAGGACCATCATCACCGATAGAGGCACAGTCTTTCAGTCGAACCTCATCGCCGAGATTAACAATCAGTGCAAAGTGGTGCATCGGATGACTACTGCTCACCATTCTCAGACGAATGGACTCACTGAACGTTTTAACAAAACATTGGCAGACATGCTGGCTATGTATGTCGATGTAGAGCAGAAAACGTGGGATCGAATTTTGCCGTTCGTTACGTTTGCCTACAACACTGCTAGACAAGATACAACTGGTTTTACTCCATTCATTTTGACGTTTGGTCGCGAGGCTGAAACAACACTGGATGCCATGTTCCAAGAGCCCATCGAATATGCAGCACCAGACTTCGTAGCCCGATTAGTGACCCAGGCGGAAGAGTCACGTCAGTTGGCTCGGAACCGCACTCTTGAAGCACAAGAGAAAGACCGATGTCGCTACAATTCAAGACGCCGTGCCGTGCTGTACCATCCGGGTGATTTAGTGTGGATTTACATTTCTGTGCGTAAGGTAGGACGCTCCGAAAAACTGTTGAAAAAGTACTTCGGGCCATACCAAGTTCTGCGCAAACTTTCGGATGTAACTTACGAGGTTCACGATTTTGATCCGACCTCTAAAAGACGAAAATCAAAAGACATAGTTCATGTACTCAGGATGAAACCTTACTACGATCCGGATCTACAGGCACACTTTAATGACTCTGTGGCATCTGATGACAGACGTTTTGGAGAAAGTATACCATCCACGGGAAGGAACGACTATGCCGGACCAACAACACGCTCAAGATCAAAGACCCTAAGACAGACACTCTAGAACCAGCGAGGACGCTGTTCTTTTAAGGAGGGAGCATTGACGCTTAAAACCTATCTAAGTGAGCGACTCGGTGGCGCAATCGGCTAGAGCGTTCGGCAGATACCTAAAAGGCTCCTGGTTCGAATCCCAGCACAAGCGTTGCAGGACAATGAATTATTACTTAATTTCTTTAATTATTACTTTAATTTCTAGAACCCTCTAGAGGTTTCTTTACTTTACTGGAACGGCGTTCCAGAATATTCCATTATGCTATAAATGAGCCAAGAGCTCAAAAAGATAGTCAGTTCTTGGTTTTATAACCTAGAATGCTTCATCAATAAATACTTGGGATAAAAGCAATACGTATCTACGTTTCTTTATACGTGACAATATCCTTAGATCCTTGTTCAAAAACAAGGTCCAATTAGCGGTCATTTATTCTGGATCAATTTCACAACCTAGATAAATTTATTGAGCCTCTAAGAGTCTTATTTCTTGTTTGAAAATAGAAATAGTGCCCGATTTGCTTTAACCCAACAGCACGCGCGTGGGGCACAAAGTCACCCCAGGCTAACCAAGTCGTTAATTCTGGGAAAACTGTTTATTTATTGCTAATAATCTTAACAGTACTTCCTATAGGACAATCTTCATGGGAACTAAAATGAATTGGGAACATATTTCCTTCTTTTTTGGGCGTGGCATACGTTTTTTTTTTGCAGTTTTAAAGTACTTGTTTTGACTGAGTTCTCCGCTTGACCACTTTAGTTCCAAGATACTTTCTATGAACATACTAGATATTTTCCCACCGTGAACAACTTAGTAGTTTTGATTGCTGTGTTGTACGACTTATAATGGTTTATAAATATAAATGAGCAAAACAAAAGAAAAATAAATGGTATTGAAGGAAGTTGAAAATGATCAAGCAAGGGAAGAACCTGCTGAAATAAAGCATATTAATCATCATAGCAAATGTAAATACAAGAAAATCGATGAACAGGAAACGTTAGAGTTGAAAGGAAAATTTTTAAATTCTACCAAAAGAACATCAGGAAAAATATACAACCCCAAGACACACTTCGTTCTGTTAAAAAGACATAATCAAGAAAAAGTTCAACATACTGTTTATCGACCATAAAAGGACAATAAAACTACAATAACTTGAACAGAAAATGACAGTTTAGCCTACCAATAACATTCCTATAATATTAGCGAAATGTGTGTGGAATTTGTGTCCTTTAATAAAGTCACGCACATTTGAAATTTCTTGGTTCCGTTTGGTTGATACTTTTTCTTAAATTTTCAAAGAAAATTTAAAACTCCTAAAAGTAGGTAAGTATACTTTCTATAAGCTAAGTTATTCACGATTTTTATGGCGTACAGTAAAAATAGTTATAAAAGAGGGATTGGGGTGACTCAGTCTCCCCGTGTCACCATTAACCTTAGTATCCATTGCGCGCCTACTCCCGAGTTAATTACAATAATTTTTGATCATTAGATATAATTATGAATACTTTAAAGCTATAAAATAATTTCCGTGCGCCATATCGAGAAAACTGACCATTGCGCGTCACTTGCAATCACATAAAAACTCAGACAAGAAAAATATGTTTGTCCCAATCCATTCGAACAGTATAGTATAAATACTAAGTTAAGAACAAGTTAAAGAAATACTAGTGACTTTCCCTGAGCTCTTATCGTATTCAAAATTATATACAAAATGTAACATTTAACTTGCTAATTTGAATGGTTTATAATTAAATTCGTATTGTAGCTACATCATCAAAGTTTATTATTATTGCATCCAATACATCATTATTGAATGGAGGAGGCGCAATGTGAAATTTATGAGTGAAAATTGGGTCTCAAATATTGAACGTTTCAGACGCACTGTTTTACTTTTAGTGATGTGAGGATGTAATGCTCTAGTCTTACGAGTTTTAGTCCTTTTTCTTAGAGTTTTGCATATTATATATGAAACAATATGTGGTATATCGTTCCTTATTTTGTTGTTGTCGATGCTGTTACTTATGTTACCTGTCTGAGACGTAGTCAGATAAAATCCCACGAATTTCATCATGACAACGGGCTTGATTTACACCTGTCGTTAGCCTAAGCTTTGAGCCCCCTTGAAGGTAGGTGACAGTATTTTATATATAAGAAAATTTAAGTATTCTTTTTATTTTATATTCATAGATTATTTAAGGAAGGTATAATAACAGAGTGTTAAAGATATCTCCGACCATTACCTGCTTTTTTTATTTCGTAATGTACCAGATATTAAATCAATTGTATCAGAAATAAAATTCATACTAATCCCCCCCCCGAAGTTAGGCTTAACAGGGAAAATTACCTACCAGCTTAAGACAGTGCCTCCAACCTATGCACTTATCATTCCGTCCCGAGGTAATCTGGACGAAAGGATTTTTTTTTAATCTTAAATGCCTTACTTGGCATACTTCAGGATGAAGATGACAGTTCAAGCCGCAAATATCGTAATTATACTGAACGAGAAAAAATGCACTGATGCCCAAACCTTTTTTTTCTGTGTAAGTGTGATGTTTAAATTATTCGTATTAGTGTGAAATGTATTTAAAATTAAGTACATGAAACGTAGAATTACTTTAATCCTGCATTCTGAATAATTGAAAGGGATCGTCAGCGTATACAATATATTTTTCATTTTTAGTGAATTAATACCTGATGTTGATACTTTATTTAAGACAATTTTAAACATTTGAAAAGTAAATAAAATATTTTAGTGCATTATCTTATAAAACCAAGTGCATTTTGTGTTTTACCTATGCATGTTGTTATTAATAATAATGCACATTTAAATTAAATTTTCTGCCAATAGCAAGAGTTGGAAGCAGCGAAGAGCGCATGAAATGATTGGTTGGAATCAGGTGATTGCATTTAATATTTGACTATGCGTAGCATCTATTTTTGAATTGATTGGATGGAAACGTGATAGTGCAGTATTCTCATGAGACTCTGGTGATACGTGAATCCAACCTATTGCGTCAGCGCCTGCCACGCATTCTGCTGCTATGCATTTGAAAAATTTTGTTCTATGCAAGTGTCATTCACACGCGGAAATAATTTTATATCATGGTCTATTTACTGAATTTAAATTGAGAAGTCCTGAAACACAAGCTTATCTACACGTATCTTCCAATAATCGAAATATATTTACAGGTACATTTTCAATAGAAGCACATAGTCTCCAGATAAATTTTCAGAGTTTTTAATCAAATATAATTTAAGAAAAGATAATTTTTAAGAGAACCATGACATGATATACTTTCAAAAAATATATTTTTTAATTTTAGTACTAAGAAATAGTGCATATTTTTCTGAATCTAAAATTATACAATATATGTTTGTTGATGAAATAGCCCTGGAATATAGGAAAAATAAAAATGTAAACAAATTAACGCGCCTCTTTTAACATATTTTAAATGGTTAGTTTCCCCTGCGTATTATGTATATAAACTTTTGATTACTTTTTTTTCATTTGAATGAACAACATCGCTATTTTTAGCTACGTTTATTTGTGAGCCATTGTTTCAAGTGTGTAGCAAAATTTCTTACTTTAAATTTCAGTTAATGGCAAGGTTTTGAACCAATTTCGTCTATTCCAAAGTTTCTTGTGCTGTACGTGTACTTCATTTTGCATTAGTTTTCATAAGAAATATCTATTTTTTACTTATATTTAATTATAATCGTAAAATTTCAAAAGTATTTATATTTGTTTAAATAAGCAATTGTGCCAGGAATAAAAAAAAAATTGTCAGAAGGAAGTTTGTTAGCAAATATCGAGTGAAAAATTGTTTTCCAATTCCGTGGAAAGCGCTTCTATGAGAAAAATTAAATTGCTCGATATACCAAAAGAACAAAGTGATCCTCAAAATATAAGTATAATTGTTGATCTGGATGTACTATCTTCCCTTTTAAAAAACCTCTTATGATATAAATATTGCTTTTCTTCAGAGAAAATTGAACTGAGAGAAGATTTAAAATGTCATGGAGGTTTAGCCGTGAGTTTGCAAACAATTTTTCTAAACTGTGGAGAATAAATAATCTCAATGTCATAAAAAATATCAAATAAATGTTATGATATTAACTTAAGGTATACATATGAAATGAAATGGCCATTGGAAAAGGTGGAGCAGCTGCTCGAACATTCTGTGGGCTCATGAATCGGCCTCCCTCACCTGCAAAGTTTAAACCCCATAATTCTGTGTTTTTAAATGTTTTAAATACAATTAGTAAAGACTCCATGAATGCAGTTGTTCATGAAGCAGTCATAGCAAATGGTAATAATTCAAATATTTTTGTGACCGTGGATGGTACGCGCTACAAAAGTCTCCATTATCCATTGAATGGAGCATATGTGCTACATCTGTTGAGAATGGAAAGGTTATTCACTTTGAAGCTCTCACAAAATATAGTTCTTCATGTAAGGGTATAAAAATATCCATGTGAAAATTGTGCTAAAATTACGAAGGATTCAGCGGGGGAATGGAATGACGGGGGGGGGGGGTAATAAGTATATTTCAGCGATCTGAAACATCACGAAAAGCAAATTATACGCAGTACCTTGGTGATTTCGGATTCGAAATGATTTCTTAATATAAAAGAAGCAAAAGTATACGGCGACACAGAAGTTGAAAAATTGGAGTGCGTTCGCCATGCGCAAAAGCGTATGAGCACAAGGCTAAGAAACATAGTAAAAACTTGCAAAGGCATTAAGGTATCTGGTGGAAAATATATTTTTGGATGTGGACGAATAACGTTTAAAGTAGTTGGACTCAACGTTATTATGGAGTAGGAATCCGTAAAAAATTGTCATCCGTGGAGGACATGAAAAGAGCCAAATGTGCTATTTATTTTTATAAACTAAGTACTCAGGATAATACTCAACAGTTTGTGTCCTCTTGGTGGAAGTGTAGTGAAGTGAAGTGAAGTGAAGTGTTTGCTCTTGGTTTGTGTAGCTGGCGCGGTTATAACCGTAGCATTGTTACTGGAGAATTTTATATTCACAAACATTCTTTACCTGAGTCGATTCTATTAAAAGTCAAAAAAGTGTTTCGGGATATCACCGAGAAGGACTTAATGAAAAAGTGTCTTCATGGAAGAACAGAAAATCCGAATGAAAGTTTTAACAAATGTATTTGGGAGCGGATTCCAAAAACAGTATTTGTTGCGGTTGAAACTTTGAAATTTGGAGTTATAGATACTGCAATTTGTTTTAACAATGGATATGTAAGTAGGAATCAAAGTCCTTGAAGCCTTGTGCATTAAACTAGGATACATCTCGGAACGTGTTTTACGTGTAATTGATAAGAAACGAATATTTAAAACTGAACCTATAGTAAATAATATGTGATTGGAAGCCAGAAATAAAAGGTCTTTAAAAAGGAATATAGATAAACAGAGTTAAGAAGAAGAAAATGAATATCAAAATGGGAAATATTAATCCAATCTATTATGTAAGGAGAAAAAGATTTTTTTAAGTTTTATTATTTTTTTTTAAATTTAGGTACACATTTAAAAAAAATTATTGTAGCATAATTTTTGAAACTTTTTGCATATCTAAACATGATACACATGTGCCTATCTTCTTCTTCTTCTTCTTCTTTAGCACGACAGCCCGGGGTGGACCAAGGCTTTCCTCAGAACATCTCTCCATCTTGTCCTCCGGGAGGCGACAGTTCTCCAATTGGCCACTTTCAGCACTTTAAAATCTTCTTCCACACAATCAGTCTATCTCATCTTGGGTCTCCCTCTGGGTCTGTTCGAGATGGGTTTATAAAGAACGATTCTTGATGTCATAGACGAGGGATCCATTCGACAGACATGTCCCGCGAATCTCAAGCGGCATATTTTGATGTAGTTGACGATGTCAGCTACCTTAAGGAGTCTGTTGAGTTCAAAGTTGTACCTGTGTCTCCAAATTCCGTTATCATGCACAGCCCCAAAGATCTTCCTCAGGACTTTCCTTTCAAAAATAACAAGTTGATTTGTCTGGGTCTTTGTTAGAGTCCAGGTTTCACATCCATAGGTGAGAACAGGTCTTATAATAGTTTTATACAAAATAATTTTTGTAGATCTTTTTATTAATTTCGATTTTAAAAAAAGTTCCAAGGCCATAAAGGCAGCGATTAGCAGCAAGAATTCTTCTTTTTAGTTCAAAGCCTATGTCATTACAAGAGTTAACATTGGAACCCAGATATGTAAAACTGTCAACCAGTTCGACTTTAAGATTTCCAACTTGAAGGGCCACAGGGCTCACTGCTTTTGTCACAGGCATGTATTTAGTTTTATCTACATTAATATTAAGATGCATTTTTTCAGCAGATGATTTGAGAGCGCTGAATGCTTCCATTAAGGCACTTTTTGTTCTTGCGATTATGACTTTATCGTCAGCATAGGCTAGAATTTGTACAGATTTGGTAAAGATAGTGGCCCTCGTGTTGATAACAGAGTCACGATTGAGCCACTCAAGAGCTAAGTTAAACAAAAGACAGGCGAGTGCATCGCCCTGTCTTACTCCATGTTCAATTTCAAAGTAATCCGTGATATTGCCGACAGCTTTATGCAGGAAAGGGTGCGAGTCAAAGTTGATTTTATAAGCTGTAAGTATTTATTTGGCATCCCTAGATCTTGAAGAGCTTTAAGCAAGAAATCCCGATCAACACTGTCATATGCGGATTTAAAATCAATAAATAAGTAGTGAAGATCGATATTGAACTCTCTTGCTTTTTCCATTATTTGTCGCAGATTAAAGATTTGTTCGCAGGTGGACTTCCCTTTCTGTGAACCCCCACTGATATCCTCCCACTATACTTTCTACCCAGGGAGAAATTCGGTTAAAGAGGGTTATCGAGAAGATTTTATAGATGCAGTTCAGAAGGTTAATACCTCGTTAGTTAACACAGTTTGTGGCATTTCGCTTTTTGTAGATTGGACAGATGATTCCAAGGGTCCAATCTGGGGGCAGAACTTCGTCATTCCAGATAGAGATAATAATTTTATGAACTTGTTTTGTTAGCAGTCTTCCTCCATGTTTGTAAAGCTCAGCCGGGATTCTATCAGATCCAGACGCCTTTTTGGACTTTAACGTCTGAGAGCCAGTTCAACTTCATGGCAAGCCGGTGGAGGTACCTGAATATCTTGATAAACATGTGCCTATAGTGAACAAAAATAGGTTTGGATACATAATGTTCTAATTTTTAAAAAACAGATTTATATTTGCAAAAATAAAAACTAAGATTTTTAAAATTTTAAGGTTTTATGATTATTTTAAAGAAATTATGCAGTTGATTCATTATGTTTGATGCGTTGTTTTATATATATGTGTAAAATTTTTGCATATTTACGAAATATTTTTGTAAGAAATGGTACCTACATTAAAATATATATTACAAGATCTCGAAATTATGTTCATGCTAAACAAAGGGAAAAAACGTATGTATTTAAAATTTTGTAACTCTAGTAAATGATTAAGCATTATTATTAAACATATAAAAATAGGCAAGGAAATACTAATCAAGTATATAATACATGAAAACATTGTTTTTTTTTAGTTTTTTCACTTTTTTTCAAAAGCATATTTTTTTGCAATCAGTACATTTAATTAAAAAACTATTGCACTATATGATTCCAGATTTTTTATACTTCTATACAAGGTGGCATCGCATATAAGTGAACATAATATTTTTTTCTATTAAATAGTGCCTAATTTTTTAAAAATGGATTTATGCATACAAAAAGCAAAAAAATAGAAATTTTCCAAATTTTAAAGTTTCATAACTTTTTTAAAGAAACTGTATTAAAATTTTACTGTAAAAATAAGTTCACTGTCTTTTGTTTATTGTTTTATATATGTGTAAAATATTTTGCATAAAAAAAAAATAATTTTTTAAAAAATGGTACCTAAACATAAGTATGTTTTATGAGTTTTCAAAGTACGTATTAATTAAATTAAGTATAAAAAAATTTTTTTTTAACTAAAAATTATTTTTGTAGTTCTTTAGAATATAATTAAATTATTTTTATTAAGAACATAAAAAAATCTAAGCTCTATTGGATATTTTAAAAGATATATGTCTCATAAACAAAGGGTCTAAATATTGGCATTTTACACTTTCGAGCATGTCCTCTGGTTCCCTTAAGCTTTTTAAAAAGAATTTCTTACATCAATCGCATTGGTTTGGAAGTTCGTATACTGGTGTGCCGACCCAGGTGTCGTTTTCGTCAATTCACTGGGTTCAAAAATAGGGAAATCAATCATCCATAGCCCTAGTGTTCTTTTAAGTGTGACGTTAATAAGTACTCATTTTAAAATGGAGGTGTTAAACCAAGGCCAAAAACGCATAATCATTCTTGACGAATATTTCAATATATGTCCTTGTAAGTGTAGTGTTCCACTTTACGATACCTTTTAAGAGAGTGAGTGAATATTAACGTCCCACTGTTCAGCAACATGAGAGCTTTTGGGGACGGTCCGCGTAATTTTGAACCATGGTCAAGTGACCCGGACGACACCTGAACTGGCACCCCTCTCCTAACTACCACACCACACCAACGGGAGGACGTTTGAGCTCTCAACAGATTTAACGTGCATCGTTTGCCTACACGGCGGTTCTTCAGTGGTACTGGGATCGAACTCATGACACGCTAGCCACGATCCGATGCCTGGACCACTTGGCTACCGCGGCCACCTTTTAAGAGAAATAAGATACGCTCTATGTGTTTTTAGAAATATACATCATTTTTCAGCATAGCCCATTTTACAGTTTTTTTATGATTTGCGTTGAAATTTATGCATCTTTCTAATAACATTTGCAGATTAAATTTTTCTTTTATGATTTGCTTTAAGTCGCTCATTCCTTTATGACGGAAATTATTGTCAGGTACCTTTTCAATAATTATTCAAATGCGCAAAATATAAGGCTCATCACGAATAGTCTCGCGTGTCTTCTAGCTGCTAAGAATCAAACCATAAATACTTATCTGGCTCGACGCCCGTCATTTTAAAAAGATTGATACCTTACTAAAATGTTACCAATGCGACTTTACTACAGGGAAACTAGCAAAGAACCTCATGAATTTGAAATAAAATAAATGAATAATACGCACATGAGCTACCAACACACATTTAGGTACAGCGCTAATCTGAAACTTTTGATGATCTATGAGTTTCATGCTCAGATGTCGTCTTCGTTCCTTGACATTGGCTCAAAAAATATGAGACCCCTTAGTAATAACCATTGTGCAGCTTTCTAGAATTGTTTATATAACACTCACTCACTGCAGATTTCAGGTAGCTCACAGATAACGATTCATGTTAAACTAATAGAATCGGGATTTATATTTAAATCAATAAAATGCCTAAATGTTTAAGGGTCTTCAAGCTTCTTGTACTTCGGTTCTTCATTAGCGCTGGAACTTAAACTAAGATCGAATAATGCTGGTCACGATTTTGCGATCCTAACCATAAATTTTTGGAAACATATTTATTATGAAATTGTGTATTCAGCCCTATAACTGAATTCGAGATTCAGCAATAGATCTGTCACAAGCATTCGACGGGGATTTGGTCATCGTTGCGAAAAGGGGCCGGCGTTGTACTTCGGGAGTTCGAGTCCTATTATTCACTGAAAACCACCGTGTAGAGGGGCTGATGCACGTTAAAACTCGAATTTTACATTGATAAAAATGTTTAATTTTTACATTCTTGTATGCAAATTGAAAAGCATCTGCAAGCGAAATGTTTTGTCTCTAGAGTTTTTTAATACAACCCCATCGCAAACGAAGGCTATATCATTTAAATTTGTTCTTAGGATTCTTTTGAAATTCAATGTATACATAGTTTTAATGAATCAAAAATTGAAACCTAGAAATCTAATTTAGATTTTTTTCTCTTCAAAATAGTTCTATAAGAAAAGCAGTGTTACTAAGTTCTAATATTTTAATGATTAAATTATGAGTGAAACTCAAATTATCAGAATAAAACCGATACATTCATTTATGCAAATATTGCACATTTAACCAATGACACAAATGAATACACAACACAATTCAAGCAATCAATCACATTATTTTTATTTAGCTTTTATCAAAAAAAGAACAATCAGACTTTATTTGGTTTTGGTGTAAGTGTTGTTGTATAATCCGAAGTTTATATTCGTATTTAAAACGTTAAACAGGATGTTATCTTTATAAGTATCTATGGAACAGTCAACTCTTAAATATCTCTGCAAATCTTGTAACCTGCAGTTCAAACATTATAAACAGTATCTAACC
>BMAO01017514.1:0-18070 GCA_019973975.1 Trichonephila clavata
GATTGAGGTAAACAGACAGTTAATAAAGCGGAAAACCTTTAAATGATGAGAGAGAGAGAGAGAGGAAGACAGCAAAAATTTTTGCTTTCTTCTCCATGGAAAAATGACTTTCTTTGAAATTAATGCACCTTTAATCATAACTAACAGCACCACAGATTCAATCCCTTAAAAATATAATATGTGTTGTGAATTTTTAAACTCATTAATATTTTAGCGAATAGTATAATAGGGTATTGGCGACAAAAAAAAACCCCAGCAATATTTAATCTATATTATACTACTTATTTCCGAAAAATAATCAACGGTAAAATTAAGACTTAATCTCATAACCCACCATCTATTGAAATAACTATATTATCGTTGATACCAAATAGTGACGATAACAAAATATTAAAAAAAAATAATAATAAAAAAAAACACATATCAGCGCGAATTCTTATTTAGTGACGAATCCGAATAAGAAAGAATGCTTGATATTATAATTGCATAATATAATGTAAGTATGACGCAGAATATCATTCTTTTTAAAAATAATCAGCCTACTACTCATCTGTGTATAACTTGAAAATTTTCTTGTTTTTTTTCTTGCATCACTGATAAATACTTCTTGTCTGGTGACCAATTCCATCATGAAATAAAAATATAACAAATAGGATTTCTATTTTATATCTTCATTTTGGAAAGTTATTAAAAAAACAAATTCGTCATGCAAAGAACTTTTGTAAAGTATTTAGATAAAAAAAAAAGATTATTCGTATAACTTAGTAATGCACAAATAATCGTTTAATTAAAATCTTTTATTTAAAATAAACTGGGGGGGGGGAGGGTACCTCCCAACCATCTAAGGGCGGACCAGTCTTCATTGTAATAATTATACAACTTTTCAAACTCATTGTTCAAGTTGTAAAACTGTAATTTACATGCATAATGTAGTTCTGTTTTTTTCTCCAATATATTGTAAGAAAGGGGGGGGGGAGGGAAATAGATTTAAATCTTCATCTCAGCATTTTAATTTGTACTTCAATTCCAACAATGCTCCTGATCACCTTTTTTCTAAATTGCACTGAACTACTTTTGTGCGTTCATACAAAGCCGTACCATCATCATAAATGTAAATTTGTCCAAACTGTGGTTTTGCTCCATTCTGTTATAAAGATATAGTTGCTTTTATTAACTATACTTATGGATTAAATAAATTTATTACAGCATCACGAAAAACATTATTTATATAGAGAGAAATAAAAATAAAATTTTCTTTAACTTTTATACTTTATCAATTTTATATTTGTGTTGCCTGTTACTTCAAATGTATGTGTTCTCCAAGTTCTGTTTGGTTTTTAGTTTACCCTAGCTTAAGGCCATGGTAGCCTAATGGTGAAGGTCACGGACTTGTGGCTGGCATGTCGCGAATTCGAGTATAGTACCCACTGGCGTAGCTAGCCCTGGGGGAAACCGTATCAAAGATTCCTTGGGGGACCTTTTTGAAAATGGGAACTCAGTTAATTGGACTATTGATAACATTTTACAATTTTTGTTTACATACGTTGGGGCCCCTGTAGCTGAGGGGCCACGTATCATTGATACGGTGGTAGCTACGCCCTTGACAGTACAGCTGAAGACCTGCCGCACAGAGGGAGTCTATGCACATTAAATATGTTGAGGCTCAAACGTCCTCCCGTTTGTGAGGTGTGGAAGCTAGGAGAGGAGAGGGGTGCCGTCTCAGGTGTCATCCTCTTCACTTGACCATGGTTTAAAATTACGAGGTCCTTCATCAATAGCTCTAGTGCAGCTTTCGCATTACCTTAAATATATTGTCGAAAAATCTAGTAATTTTGAAACATGATTGAAAAATTTTGTTGAGACAAATGGTGATTCAAGTCATGGGGAAGCTAAGAGAGTGGAATATTAGAATATAATATTCCACTCTCTTAGCTTCCCCATGGCTTGAGTTACCATTTGTCTAGGAGGGTAACAGTCATTTGAATAATGTCCTTGATCATCATAATATCGCAGTCCTTAACACTAAATTTAAAAGCTAAATGATTGCCGATATTCAATGTAAAAAAAATTAAGAGCTGTGAAACAGTTTCTTCTTTTTTTTTTTTTTTTATTTCTTCAAACTGAAAAACATTTTATTAAAAAGAAAAAAGATATTTAAAATTTAAAATTTTTATTTATTATCTAAATTTTTATGTCAATATTTTTAACTCATAGCTTTCCCCCCCCCTTCGAAATAGGGATAAACTTGATTTTAAAATTCGTGCTTAAAATAAATAATGACAATAATTACATTTAAATATATTTAAATATGGTAGCAATCAGTGTAGCAAAATGGTATTCAGCTTAACTAAAAAAAAAAGCATTTTTTCCCCTTCTTTTTGACGTTTTACTTCAAAATATGAGTTGTTTTTCCCAATTACCAGAATTCCAACAAGTTTTTCTTTCTTTCAAAAAGTGTATAATTAAAAAATGCAGGGTTGAGTATAAAAGGAAAAGGAAGTAAACATTATTATTTTTACAAATTGGAATTTCAATTGTTGTCTATTAGTTTGTAGAAATTTATATATAACAAAAACCAAAATCAGAATTAAATAAGAAAATGACTTTTAAAAATGTTAGCCATAAAAATAAGAATATTTTTAGAGTAGTAATAATTTAGAATGAAAATTAATTAGTTTGATTTGATAAAATTTATTTTTATAGGTTATGTTGCCACTCTCTAAGACTATGCAGTGTAGATTAGTAATAAAACTTGAATTTTGAACTACTATTAAGTAATGAGGATGACCCTTAAAAGATATTGCAATACATATTTCTTTCTACTTTCCACAAATATTCCATTTTAAATGTAAAAGAAAATATGAAAAAGGAAAAATATAGCATCAATTTTTAAAATTTGTATATTGGTATAGAAATTTGGAGATCGAAATAAGAAACTACGACTAAATCTAAAACTGAAATTAGTCCTTACATAGAAAAAGTCTATATTTATATATAGAATCTAAAACTGCTTTCAGACATCCTTCTAATACGACCCATTTTCGCTAGCAGATACAAAAAATCGATACTCAACTAATTTCGAAAATAAAAAATTGCATGCTTACATATATTCCTAACACCGGGAATAAAGTACTGAACTTTTAGTCACTTATTAATAGCAATAATTTATTTTGTTCCATTATTTGCTTTCATAACTTTTAATTTTATTGAAAAATATTTTCTTAGAATATAAAGAGCTTCAATATTTATAAAATATTTTCAAATATTTCAAAAATGTGTTTTTTTTTCCTTTTATTAAATGTATAACTGCAAGTAATGTACGTAAGCTACGTGCGCACTACTTTTTTTATACTATGCATAACAATTTATTGCAGGAGTAAATGATGATTGAATTTCATTCAAAAACGAAATCAACTCTTCATTGATCTCATTGTAATTTAAGTTTTTAGCATTGGTTTCTTATAAGTTTAAAAGATAGCTTGTGTAGATATATTATTAACAATAAACACAATCAATATAATTTCGTTGATTTTTTTTTTACTATTAAAAAGCCCTGTTTTGACAAAGCTTTGATCCCCTATATATATTTTTTTCATTATGTTTTTCCGTTCATATTAAAATGAAAGAGAAAAACACATATGTGTATAACAAGAAACAACAGAAAAAGAGATTCTACAAGTTAATAGTGATAGTAAAATTTGTTAATCTGTAGATAAATGAAAAATTTTGGTAATTTTGAAAATATTGCATAGTTATACGAAAAGAAAATTATAGGTATTTTAGTTGCATTTTATTTCGGATACAAAAAAAACAATATTTTTAGAAAAAAATTGAATACACTAAAATGCACAACATTAAAATTTGATATAATACTCATGTTTTATATTTCTGATATGAAAATATTTTTTTGAATGATTTATTAGATCAATATCGATTTCAATGCACCATTTTTTGTTTAAGAATTTTTTAATAATGAATAAATGAAGATTTTTGTCCAGATGTGTTTTGCAAACACCACAATTGTGAGAGGTTAGGAACATCTTTTTGACGTGGGCCACAGAAATGACATAATTTTCAAGGATGGAGAAACCGCAGAAAAGTATTCCATAAATGGACAACAGTGTAATGCGTTCCAATTCGTAGTTTTTTGTTTTACTTTTCATTTACCGGTTCACCTACACTGCGTCTGGTTTACAGCCAGTGGGCGAACCAATCCTGGTGATCGGTGAAGAGGCAGCTGACTGGTCGGAGAATTGCCTCACTGCGGTTCAATTTTGTCAATCTGCGCATGCGTAGAATTCACAGCTAAGTCAGACAATAATATTTTTTTTAAAAAAAATCAGTTTTGATTTTAAAATAATAGAATTTTTTTTAAGGGAATATTTTTAAATGAATTAAAGATAACTAATAGGGTAAAACGTATAATTTAAGGCGTCTATGAAGATTTTCATAGTGATTATTTCATTCAACTAACAAATAATGGATATTTACTAATTTTCCTTAGAATTACTAATTTAATGTAATATACAAGAATTTTAATCATAATTGTGAACTATAAAAATAAATCTTCCCTTTATTTAATTAAAAGACTTCTTTTTATAATATATCGCAACAGAACGCTTATGTTAAAGGTTATTGCCTTATAGATGTCGCTGCATCCTTAAACATTGAGTTGGCTGGAAAGGTTCGCGCCCTATATTCATGACGTAGCACTCTCTTACATTTAAGGCGCGCCCGAAAGATAGCTTCACTTTTCTGATCTGACTTGCGATTGTGCTGTATCGCATCTTGTACTTCAGTAAAAATTTTTATCATATTTTAAATAAAAATGCGTGAAATCGTACACATTCAGGCTGGCCAGTGCGGTAACCAAATTGGTGCCAAAGTGAGTTTTTTAAAAGATTTTAATTTTCCTCAATACTTTTGACTAGTTTCTGTTAGAATGATTTCCTTCATTAAATCCCCATTTTACTTAAAAAATTATAGTTTAAAAGTTATGTGTAAGCTATATTCGAGAAGCACATATTTTTTGACTTTTGATAATATTTCTAATTAAATGTCAAAAATGCGGTCAAATTATTTTTAGTTTGTAGTATGAAAATGGCGCATATTATAAAGAGCCGTTGAGATCAATATTTTCCCATTAATTGCTAATATTTATTAATAGAAGTATGCATCACTTCTCATTTGTAACATCAACGGAATTAGTAACACAATACATGTAAATTTCATGTGAATTAAATCTATTTTATTTTTACTGTTATATCATTGATGCGGTGTTTTACCGCATCAAATACTTTTACATTGTATCTTTAGTTTTTCGCATATAATACATGTATAATTTTTTTTTATACATTTGAATGAATTGAAACAAAAACTTTTTTTTTTGCTAAATGAATATTGGAAATTGTACCACTAGAATAATTTTTAACCGATAAAGAAATATTAGTTTTCTTTTTTTCAGTTTGATTGTGTAGAGTTCTTTAAAATCTTTTTTTTCTTTTTATTACATTATCATTGGCTAATTTTATTTTTGATTGGAAGAAAATTATAATCTTTACATATTTAATCCAGGTATTTTTCCTCTTTCAAATACTTAAATTTTGATTTTTATGTGCATTTTTAAATGAGAAAATTTAGCAAAAATTGGAAAGCATAATTTTTTGTTATAATTAATTTGAATCTATATGTTGCATCAAAGTTTCTATTGTAAATCTTGTTTTTTCTTTTTAAAGTTCTGGGAAGTCATTTCTGATGAACATGGTATTGATCCAACTGGTACCTACCATGGAGATTCTGATCTTCAGTTAGAGCGAATCAATGTGTATTATAATGAAGCTTCAGGTAGTTATTTATTTTATCAAGTATGAAGCCATTAATATTTTTAAATTGGCAAATTGTTAAAATGAATTTCAGTATATTCCTGTTTGGTTTAGTTGAGGAATCTCAAAATAGGTTGTCATGTTATAGACATGTGTCAGTAGTTCAAAATTAGCAATGTGTTGAAAAAAACAATTATTTCAACTGTTTTAAATTTTTTTTTAATGTTTCAAAAAATTATGGAATTTTAGACAATTTAAAATATTTTCTTAAGTTATATTCTATTTAAAAAAAAAATTAAGAGTACTTGTGATCCATGCCATTGTAAATCTGTAGTGAGTTTCAGCTAATTTTAATTGAACCTCTTGTGTCATGGATAAATTATAACTTGTTAGATCTCTTGAGTTGATTTTTCATCATAAGTACCAAGTATAAATTTATTATTAAAAAAAAAATTCTTTTGAGTGGGGAAAGAGCAATTTTTTATCGCTTTATTTAAAAGTTTTTCATGATGCTAAATAAATTTATATATACTTAAGGTATAGTTTGTAAAAGTGGGTTGTACAGTTTGAGCAATGAGTATGAACAGTTGTATAATTTGTATCCCCATTGTACAAATTATGCAACTGTACAAATTGTACCCTCCCTAGCAAAACAAATATTCACATTGCTGTTATAATTTAACTCTTGCTATATGAACTGATGGGTTAGAATTAAATAGACTTTGGCACTTGTTTTTTTCACTAAATAAATTTTCTTGGTGGACTTAACAAAGGTGTTCCATGTCTCTTCTTTCCATCAATCTTGAAAGAAATGAGGGGGTGGGGATCATAGTAGACATATAAATTCACATATATTGAATATCATTAAAATCTGAGCTGTATTAAATTTGTACTTTTGTAATCAATTATTCTTTCTTACAAACATTATTCAGAGTTCAAATCTACTCTTGTAATATTTTCAGAATAAATTAGTTGAATGTCTTCTCAATCAAAATGTTATCCTAGCTGAAGACCTGATGTGCAAAGGATTTTGATGCTGGCTCAAACGTCCTCCCATTGGTGTGGAAGTTAGAAGAGAAGGGGAGTGCCAGCTTGGGTGTTATCCTTATCATGTGACCATTTTCAAAATTACAAGATCTGTCGCCAAAAAGCCCTCGTGTAACTGAATAGTGTGACAATATTTCTTCTCTCTCTTTGCTTTTCACAAAGACATTTAGAAAAAATATTCTGAACTTTATGATCCATTTACTTTTTATTAATGAATTCAAACAAAATAAAGTTCACCTAGAAGAGCATATGTTGCTAAAATTTTTAAAAGAAACATTCTATTTTCTAGACCTTGAAATGCGCACAAGTCAATTTTTTTTAACAAGAAGTGATTAGTTTAAAAAGTGGCACTGGGTTGGGTGAGAGCAGTTGGCTCTTTTGAACTTGTATCTCTTATAAGATTTTAAAGACGCATTGAAAACTCTCAAACTGCCCCTCCCCTTTAGAAAATAAATTTATTAAATTATAATAAATTAATAAGAAGTTATTTTTGCGTGATAAAAATTTAAAAATGGTTGAAAAAGTCTTGACTTGAAATTTTTTTTATTATAATCAAAAATGGGCGTGGCAAGCTTAGCCAATCTGATTACAGTAAAGAAATCGGAGTTAGAGAGAATTTTTGGAATGAAACAGTTGGATGCACTAGTATCAAGTACAGTTTCTGTGATTAGCTCACCAGAATGGTCATTTTTACATTTAAGTCCAGTTGAGAAGCTTGACCAATCATTTAGATCAGTAAAGAAATGTTATATTTGATCTATAATATGCTGAGAAGAGAGCTCTCCTTTTTTTTCCCGATCTTTAATGTTAGCATTGCATATAATATAATAATTTAATGGTATTTACTATATTTCAGGTGGAAAATATGTTCCTCGTGCCATCTTGTTGGATTTGGAACCAGGTACCATGGACTCAGTTCGATCTGGTCCTTTTGGCCAACTCTTCAGACCTGACAACTTTATCTTTGGTAAAATAATTGTGATTTTCAGTTTTCATCTTCTGTTAATAATTATTTAATAAATGCATGTAATGATTATAAATTAAAATAATGTATTTCATTAGTAATTGTGAACAGATGTCTATGTATGTGTCTTGGTAATAGAAGATAAATTTGTATGTTAAATTGATTTAGAGATTAATTTTAAATACTAACCTGTATAAAACCCGACAAAAATTAGTTTATCCTTTAAAATAGTCAAATTATTGATTAATAATGTATTGAGATAATTATACCACAGTTTTTAAGTTAATTATTTCAACTTAAAACAGAGCTTAATTGCAAATGTGTTTCCTATTATTCTCTATTTGTTTGTCTGAGACAAAGAATTGTCTGGTTGATTTCTATTTTATCCATCTTGTGCATGTTAAAAAATTTTTATTTTATTTTCCATTTTAAAATTATTTTCTTATAAGGAGTTTAGTAGTTTGTTGATAAAATTTGCATATTTCTTCAATAAAAACACATTTAGTTGCTTTAAACTAACTACAAATGAATTGTCGGATATGTAGAGGGAACTCTAGCTTCCTGTATATGTTGCTTCAAAATTTCCCTTATTAATCCATGTATTTTTGTTCCATTGCACACATGCACAAAACACACTTCAAATCTGTCAAAATTTCAATAATTCCCAATAAATTTTCTTTGGTCTGCAGTTTTTCACTATTAAGTCATTACTGAATTTTCATGCTTTTGGAAATGTTCGGTGGTTTCACTCTGTCCAACTCAAATAATTAGGTATATGGCTCATTATGTTTTAACTTTTTAGAAATATAATTGTTATCTTTAAACTTGGAATTTTCTGGTTTGTAAATCTACTCTCAAATCAAAAAATATTTAAAATATTGAAAGTTATGTTGGAACATTTTTTAAAATAAATTTTTCTGTAATTGGAAGAAAAAAATCTTTTATATAAATATATTGCAAATAAATATTATTATAATTGGATTGTAATAAGCATTTTAAGTTATTTTGTCAACTTTTTATTTTCTTTGAATAATTGAATACAAGCAGAATATTTGTATGTCAAAAACATTTTAGTTCTACAGTTATTTCAGACAATCACTTTTGTGGTTTTTAGATTTCTGTAATAAAATACTAAAAGTAATTTTGGACTACTGAATGTGTATAAAGTTAATTTTGGGAAGGAAACTGTATTGTATGATTATTACTAGTGTTTTCATAAAATGAATTGAGAAATTCAGTTATGCAATAGACATTTGGTTGAAATTTAGAATAAGAGGAAAAATAAGATATGCAAGAATTTCTGGAACAAGAATAGAGTAGCTCCTTTTCTGTCATTTTTAAAGTAATTCTAGCAAATGGGAATTGGGGGGGGGGAGATTATTGTTTATTGCACTAGGTGAATTTTATTTTTAAATTTTGGCTATAAACCTTGTAACAGGACAGGTTTCACAGCCATATTTATAATAAAATACATTTTTATTGCATGGAGATGTTGAAATATAGTTTGTTAATGCAATAAACTTTTAAAAAAATTACAATAGAGTTGTATACATAATTTTTGTGTATTAAATGAAAACTACTCTATTTTTTTAAAACTGATACATTCACCTAGTTGCTATTTTTGCCTGATTCCATGATATACAGCCAATAATGAAAAAACATTCTTGTGCATGCCGATGCACAATCCTTTTCTTGTCTTCTTATTTTTCTTGTATTTTTTTGCAAAAATAATTAAAATTTCAGTTTTTGTTTATTTATTTATTATTTTTTTTAAGGATCGGGACATTGTAGAGTATTTCCAAATTAAGCGGGTCATTCAAAGACTAAATGTATTAATAGGCACAATGTCTTATTTCTCTAAAATCAAATAAGCTACCACTTAAATAATGGCATTGTCTGATTCTTCTTTTTTTTTTTTTTTTTGTGAAAATGATGCATTTTTAAGTAAGGAAGTGTTTGCATGAATAATTAAATAAATTAATCTCGGCCAAAATGCTTCAATCTTGGCCTATTTATTGGTTAGTAAGCTGATACTTTAGTATTATTTTAAAGTAATTTTAAAAAAAAGCTCAGTCTTTAAATTTATGAAACTGATTAAAATATTATATTAATTTCCCTTGGGATTTTTATATTGCATTAAATATAAATAAATTTTTTTAATGTTGAATTGTTAAATTTTGTTTTAGGGACTTAAAGAAGTTATTAATGGAGTATCTGAAATAATTTTTAGTTAAAATGATATTCAGCATTTGACAAAGTTAACTTTTTTTGTAGGTTTTACTGAATAATATAGAAATTTGTTTTTGTGTTGTAGGTCAAAGTGGAGCTGGAAACAATTGGGCTAAAGGTCACTATACAGAAGGAGCTGAATTAGTTGATACAGTTCTAGATGTAGTAAGGAAAGAATCTGAAAGCTGTGATTGCCTGCAAGGCTTTCAGTTGGCCCACTCTCTTGGTGGCGGAACTGGATCTGGCATGGGCACACTACTTATCTCAAAAATCAGAGAAGAATATCCTGATAGGATAATGAACACATTCAGTGTTATGCCATCACCAAAGGTATATATATTTAAAAACATTCGTGTGCTCAATCAAAGTTATGTTTAATTTTAGTACATGCTGGGTTTTATTTATAATGTAGAATTCTGTAATTTGATATAAAATTGTGGAGATTGTTTAGTTTCCTCAAAAGTTTCATGGCCAATGTTTCTATCATCGTTTTACCAAATATCTACTGTGTAGTAGGGTTGATGCATGTTAAATCTACCAAGTCTGTCTTTACATTGATAGTGTGAAAGTTTAGAAAGTGGCATGCCTATTCAGGTGTTGTCCTTATCACTTGATCACAGTTCAGAATTACGAGATCAGACGCCACAATAACTTGTGTAGCTTCAGTGCAGCATTAATAAACAAAACAATCATTCAATCCAAAGAGTTCCCATTATGAAATACTAGTTGATCCTACTCATTTAACAATGCTGGGGAATTTAAAAATATCAATGCCTATGCCATCTGTTGATTTTGACAGCATTGATGAAAAAGAGGGATTTAGAAAGAGAATTGACTAAAATAAATTTGAAGTTTTTTGGTATGAATCCTTTTGAATTACTAGCTCCTTTTGAAATATCTGAAGTTCCGTAAATTGTTTTTTTTTTTTTTTGGAAGAATAATATTTGTACATGGTAAAAACTTTTCAAATTTATATAGAAAATTATTGTTTTGAATTTCTTTCATCAATAGGTTAAAATAACATTAACTAAAGAAATGCGGTAAACAAAATTTTAACTTCAAGGGTTTGTCTTTAATGTGAAATTTGGAGAGGGATGCTTAATGTGTATTGAATATTGACAAAAAGGTTATTAAAATTAAATATATTTTATTATGAATATTTTTATAAAAATTTTTTTAAATGAAAACAAACATTATGGTTCTGTTATATTGTTACTCATGGTGGTTTTATATTTAATTTGACTACATTATATAAAAAAATTACTGGTGTACCATGTTAAAATGCATGCTTTTCTGTAAAACTTTTTAAGTTTTAATAATTACCAGCAAAATTCATAAATCATTGCATTTATTTGGATTCTTTTTATGTTGAAAAGAAAATACATTTAACTTCTATTATCTTAATTTATTTTTTAATGCAGTGATTTAGTTTTTGAGGAAGAAAACTAAAACATTAATACTGTTATATACATTAGAAGAATAGTTTAGTTTTGTCTTCTATGTATTAGAATAATCAGAAATATGTCTTTGCGTGTAAACAGTATGGTGGATGTTGTATTATTTCATATGTATTTTAAATGCTTTCCAAGATTTAAAATTTTTTTCCAAAAATCATGCCATATAATTGATGGTAAAAAAAAAAATGGGTTTTCTCTAACAAACTACTTAATTAAATATTAATACATGCTTAACTTTAGGCCATTGGGGAAAATATTATAATTAAAATAGGATTCTGCAGGATTTAAAAATTCTAATTTAACTCGTAATTTTAAGTATTGTAAAAACTGTAATATTGTATTCATACTGAATTAACACTAGTGGCAAAGTTGATCTTATCAGACATTGTATTGACTGTTAGAATTAAATTTAGAATTTATAAGTTCCTAAAGAGATGGCCTATATTAATTAATGTGTCATGAAGTATCCACAATATTGTGTTGCTTCATGTAAATTTTGGTTTTCAAATAAGTCATAGTGGTTATGGGTTAGTCTTAATGTCTCTGAAGATTTGTTGTGTTGATAGTTTTAATGTGTCAGTCAATGTCAGGGTTAAATATCGTCATGTTGATATAGCCTTTATGTAAGGGTGTTAGTTGAAGTGTGAAAAAAGTAGGCTGTAGCTCATGTGCTATTCTGTCCTTAGTAATCTTGAACCTTCGTTGTTGCCAATAACCCTCGTAGCTACCAAGTTTGACAACGAGCAATCGAAATAATTTGTGTGGTTAAACAATTTTTTAAAATTTCTGCAATTAAATCTAATGTTGTTACATTGGTGTGTCATTACATATTAATTAAACATGCAATAACTACTAATTTGGCAGTTTTTTTACTTATGAGAACTATTTTCAATTGGATAACTCATGGAATTTAAAATTAGACTTTTATATTGATGTTTTCTACTTTTAGGTATCGGACACTGTTGTAGAACCTTACAATGCTACCTTGTCTGTTCATCAACTTGTGGAAAATACAGATGAAACTTTCTGTATTGATAATGAAGCCTTATATGACATCTGCTTCAGGACTCTGAAACTCACAACCCCCACATATGGAGATCTTAATCATCTTGTTTCAGTTACCATGTCTGGTGTCACTACTTGCCTTAGATTCCCCGGTCAGTTAAATGCTGATTTACGAAAACTTGCTGTCAACATGGTACCTTTCCCACGTCTCCACTTCTTCATGCCAGGATTTGCACCTTTGACATCTAGAGGTAGCCAGCAATATAGGGCTTTGACTGTTCCTGAACTCACACAGCAGATGTTTGATGCCAAAAACATGATGGCAGCCTGTGATCCAAGACATGGACGATACCTTACTGTCGCTACCATTTTCAGAGGACGCATGAGCATGAAGGAAGTTGATGAACAAATGTTGAATGTCCAGAACAAGAACAGCAGCTACTTTGTTGAATGGATCCCCAACAATGTGAAGACTGCTGTTTGTGATATTCCACCAAGAGGTTTGAAGATGTCTGCCACTTTCATTGGAAACAGCACTGCCATTCAAGAAATCTTCAAGAGAATCTCAGAACAATTCACAGGTATTAATTGAAAGAATTTTTGTGTTTTTCTATCTATCTAATGTAAATATTAATTTTTGTAAAAGATAGTTAATTTTGAATCTATTGAATGCTCTAGGTTTTTAAAGAAAAGTTAAATTCAAATTTTGCATTTTAAATAGATTTGGAATAAAGCAGGTAGAATTTTGGAGCACACAACTTTTTTTACCTCTAAATTAAAAAAAAATATTTCTCTTTTTGGCAAATCAAGAAGTAAAAATCTTTTTAAAATGGCCCTAATTTAAAATGAGATATTTTGCACTTTTTTAAAATTGCATGAAAAACAAATATTTCAATAGGGAAATAAAAACAATTTAAAAATAAACATCTATAATGATTTTCAACTTGAAAAATTTTTTAATGTGTAATCAGCATTGGATACATGCCTATTATATTTAAATGTATTGCATTGTATTGAAATATTTTTACTTTCTCCTATTTTAGCTATGTTCCGACGTAAAGCTTTCTTGCATTGGTACACTGGAGAGGGTATGGATGAGATGGAATTCACTGAAGCTGAATCTAATATGAATGATTTGGTGTCTGAATACCAACAGTATCAAGAAGCTACTGCTGACGATGAAGGTGAATTTGAAGAAGAGGATGCTGCTAATGAAACTGCTTAAAATGTTACTTTGGTTTCAAAAATTGAATTCCATGTCAAAATTCTTTTAAGCTTGTAACCACCGATTTGTTGCTGCTGTTGTATAATTTTTTATGATCTGTAATCACAATAAATTTGAGTTTTATGTTTTGTGAATGACTCATTCTGATAATTTTATTTCATTCCTTTTTTTTTATTTGAATATACATATTTTTATGAAATGTCTTGTGTGACTCCCCCCCCCTCCCCCTACATTTTTGGCACTCAAATATTTAAGGGGGTTTAGTCTGATCTTAATGAGATGTGGAAATTTGGAGAGTGAGGTGTTAGCTCGTGTGTTGTCCTTGTCTCTTAATTGTTGTTTAAAATTTTTAGCCTTTTTGTAGGTTCATAATGCTACAACCTAACTTGGCAAAGGTGGTGTTTTTATGAATGGAATTGAAGAATAGGTTTCATTTTCAGCTTCTAATAAGAAAACTTTTTAAACTAAATTTCTTATATTGGAAGTTTGCAAATTAAATTGTTACTTAGTGTATTCAAATAATTTCTCAAAGATAAATGACTTTTCTTAGTGATTGGGTTTTTAATTGATATTCTTATTTGTTTTCATTCATCATATCAGACTTCAAAATGCATTTAAGTAATCTTTTTGTTGCTAACTTGGTTCTCATCACTTGACCATGGTTCAAATTTAGGAGGTCCATCATCAATAGCTCTCGTGTTCCTTCAGAGTGCTACATAAATTAAAATGAAAACAATTTTTTTTTTTTGCATTTGAAATCTAAGCATATTTCTTTATTACAGTATAACTTTCTGTTATGATTGAAATTCTTTTTGCTTTGTTGACATTGTTCAAATATTTAATTAACTTTCAAGATCTTAAAATGAATGTCAAAATTGTTGAAAAAGTTTATATTTTATAAGTGTTAGCATATTTTTGGAAGGAGAGAAGAAATATGATATATGAGCGATATTTTGCAGACTAAACATACTATTCACTATAATAGTCAAAGTGCAATATAAAAGAAAGGAAGTGGTTTTCATTAAGGGTGTGGTGATCATAGAAAATTGGGTCACATTTGGAATGTTAACCGCATATCAAATTTAAATACTTATCATTCTGCTGTTATTCGTCTTGACTGACAATGTGAATAATTAATATTTTTAAATAATGTATATTAATAAAGGCTAATAGATTTAAGTAGAGCTGTGGCCGTGGTTTTTATTATGAGCTTTCTCTTTTCGGCTTTCTTGAATATAATCTCAACACATTAAATTAATGCTACCCTTACAACTTCAGATAATTTCAATTTGAAGTTTTTATTCGGTTTGTTTAATTCAAGAGGGCAAACAAAATTAATAAACCATTTTAACTTACTATATTGGAAAGTTCTTCCTAATGCACTATTGTAATGTCTACCCTTTAGGAGTTCAGTTATGTTGCAGGGAGTTCTTATAATAGAAATTTTTACCTATTTTGTTTCCAAGGAGTTGAAAAATGTTTTCTATTTTATCTAAGTTGCTATATTTTGGATTGTTTATTTTTTTTCTATGCAAAATGTGTTTAATTGAGAGAAAATAGAATCGTCAGGTTGACTAGATGTAAAAATTTAAAATACAGAACCACATTTAAAGTTTTACGTTGCCTAAAATATAACTAGGTATAAGCAGAGCTTTTATTATTTTTTGCACTTAAGGGGCAATATGGTACCATCTTCACAATTTTTTTAATATTTCGTTTTAATTGTATTTTATAAAGGTTAATATTCAATAATAATTCCATATAAAAATTTTAAATTTGTTGCAAAATGTTTGTAAAATCTAAATTTTTTGAACTTTTTTAATCATTTCTTAAATTTCTAAGGCTTTTTTAAATACGTCTCTTTTCTTTCAAAATTTTTTTACCAAGTACCTTATAATATACTACATAAAAACTGCATGGGTTTTTTCTGATGCTTCTATTTAATTTTTTTATAGTTTAACTTCCAAAAATTCTCAAAACAATTGTTTGATTTTGAAATTTTTTAGAAAAAGTACTAAACATGTTAGAGCTAATTTCATGCACAGTTTTACAAAAAATAATTTAGAACATGTATAAAAAATTCAAACCCATACTTCAATTATCAAAAAAGCCTTAGGGTTTTGAATAACAGTACATGTACTAAAATTCAACATGGAGAAATATGAGTTTTAAATTTTCATTCCATGAATAGCATGATAAAATATTCATTAAATAGTCAAACTTTTATGAAATGTTAATTAGCTTATTTAAAACTGCTTACCATAAAAAATTGCACAAATGTAGAACAATTAAACAGTATACTGCCATAATGAATGTAACGAAGAAAACGAATGAAAGATCAATATTGCACAAAACTTTATCTTAAAAATTATAAAAAAAAAATAAAATACACTCACTTGAGAGCTAATTTCATGCTCAGAGCTAATGCACAACATGTACAAAAGATGTTTATGCCTGTATTTTTTATTTTCATGATTTTAAAAGCCTTCGCATTTTAAATACTGTGCACAGATGAAAGCAAAATCAACTAACAATTTATAGGTAAAATATATCAAAATCTAAGAACTGCATCTGTGGATTTGCTTAAATAAATATTTTAATAATAAAAGTGTTGAATTTCACACACATGGGATATATATATATCACCAAACACAAATATATAAAAATGGAGAGTTTTTCTATTCCGAATTAGATTTCTAATATCAAAATGAGATTTAGTATGTGTGCTTTGGGAGAATCCGTTTTGTAGTTTTAATTTCATCTATACAAATAATTAAAATTGAAGTGTCTGTTTGTAATTTCAAATTAGCAGCTTTTTACTAAATGCATTTAAAGGCATATACGGTACTTATATCAAAAAATCAATTTTTAAAATTTTTGTCGGTCTGTCTGTTTGTTCCGGCTAATCTCGGGAACTTCTGGTCCGATTTTAAAAATTCTTTCACCAATGGAAAGCTACATTATCAGCGAGTAACATAAGATATATTTTATCTCCATATTCCTACGGGAACTATGCTGGTAAAACGTTGAAGTTGCTTACTCCCCGCCAAGTTGGCACAAAATTATGCATTTGCTCAATAATGGAAATTTTAATAAATACTTTTTCACATTTGTAACAAAATAACTGAAACTAGTGTTATTTAGCATCTTTACAAAAGCAATTTTTAAATGGTTTTTTATGTGTTATATTACGTTACGTTTTTGTTAAATATCAACTCAAACTTTGAGAAATATCGCCAAGTTGGCTAAGAATTTCTCTATTCCGACAATCCCAGATATTTTAATGCAAATTTTCTCCCACTTTTTAAAGAGGGAAACGAAATAAAGTTTTAGCGAACTGCGCGCACGTGATATTGAAAATTCTATGGTAATATTTAACTGACAGTTTCATAAAAAGTTTTGATTATTTTAAGTAGTTTTGATTAGTTTGAATTTTTTTAACCTAGTTATACAATATTCATATTTTGCACAAATTATTCACTTATACTGAACCTAGATATTTTAAATGGAGGTATTACTTTGAAGATTACTATGGAGGAATCCATACAATGTCACTCGCCGAATAAAATTAGGGAGCTTTACGCAATCTTATTTCATCTTCGGTCTTTCTAATCCTCAAACCTTTTGGAATAATACAAGACTACGTGGCGGAGTATTTTTCGACGAAAAACAACCAAATATGCCTTTCAATGAACACATCTGCAACGAAACGCAATTAAAGGTTTTCAGAATGGTTTAGGAAGAAGCTACATGATTTGAAATGATTATCCCTAGACGTGTCGACGGAAATGGCTTCGATAATGATTACTTGAGAATTAAACTACGATTTTATAGAAATACAACATCAAGTAACAGAATTTATCCCCCAATTAAACTCCAGAACAAAGTCACTTTTTCCATCAAGTGTTACGCAAAATAGAATCCGGCAGTGGTGCACTTTTTTTCTCGACTCCCCTGGAGGAACCGGAAAAAGACTTTGTTAAACTTTTTATTAATGCCCATCAGAAAAAACAGAGGATAGCAGTTGCTGTCGCCTCTTCCACTATAGCCGCGACACTACTGACCAGCGGTCGTACTGTACATTCCGTTTTTAAAATTACCGTTGAATATTGCGCATGAAGATTCACTCATCTACTATTTCAGCCAAAGTAGCTCTCGAGGCAGGATGCTTCGACAATGTAAACTTTTAGATATGGGAATGAAAGGACGATGTCTCACAAGAAAGCTATAGAAGCGTTATAATTGGACTCTTCAGGATTTACGATATGGTACAGATATCATAGGAGGAAGATGAAATCAGAGTCTCTATAAATCATCAAGC
>BMAO01017515.1:0-25894 GCA_019973975.1 Trichonephila clavata
CAGAGGATTAGTAAAAAAAATCACGCATAAAACCCGTTCATATATGCAACTCACTTCAAGATATAAAAAAAATTACCGATTATTTAAAAATACTCCGCGTGATTAGATAGCATGCAGTGTTAGTATTTTTTATTATGATATTTACTCAAAATTTCGAAATTCTTATAAGTATATACCAGATAAATATTACTTAAGTACACAAAAATATAAAAGACAAAATATTATATTTCATATGGGAGGAAAAAAACGGATTGATTTAGTAATTAACTTCATAAAAAACTTTCCTTCTAGGTCTTCCGGATGCCCCCTCTAACCTCACTGTCCTGAATACGACGAGTCGATCCGTCAGTTTATTTTGGGAAGTTGCTCACAATGGCAACAGTCACATCACCGGCAGCATCATCCAATACCAAACAGTATCGGGTAAGTAAAATTATTTTTCTATTCTATAAACTAATTTTCTTGCTGTAGCACTCTAAATGTTGTTCGTACCACTTCATAGCTGTCTCTAACGCAAAAAAAACGAGTCAACATTTGCTACTTTCGTTATTGTTGTCCTCGTCTTCATCCGTTTCATCGTCGAAAGCGTCGGATTCTTCTTGCACGGACTTCACAATCTCGTCACCATATAGCATTTGAAATCCACAGTCTTCTGCATCGCATGCCATCCAAGTTTCTACATAAACAAAACTCAACAAAAGAGCACGTATACAACCCCTCACTTGGAAACAAACTGACCTAATATTCCGCGCAGGTGTTTACCAAATCACACACAGATGAAATCCCTCAAATGTCCCTCACCTTGGGTTTTTCCGTCACTTTTGGTCTCACAGGAAACAACTGTTAAGCATTGCACTGTTCGAAAACGTATCCGGACTTTGGTTCGGATATTTGACGTTCGGATAAACGACGTTCTACTGTACAGTCGCTCCAAGCCAAACTCGGACATCAAAGAAAATCTACTAATTAAGTAAAAAAATTTTAAATAAAAATAATTAGCAAAATAGTTAAGTGCATTTTCAATAATATATTTATTACAGTATTAAAAACAGATAACAAAACATATAAATTATTACATTGTAACCAGAAATTATGGTAAAAAGCAAAACAAAACAAAAATTAACTCATAATCCAAACTCGGACGGCTAAGATTTTTAAAACTAGTTAATATTTCAAATGAATTAATATTTTGTATGTAATCCTTTGTTTTTTATAACCCTTTTAAGGCGTTTAGGCATAGTTTGCACCAATTTTTCACAAAAATTAGGCTGAATATTGTCCCATTCTTGCAATAATACTCTTTTCTACTCAATTTTACTTAAAACAGCGTGTTCCCCGACATTTTTGTTAAGATGATCTCACAAATTCTCGATGGGATTTATATCTGGGCTTTGGGGTGGTGTTTCCATGACGGGGTGGAGGACAATTATATAGGAGCCAGGAACGCACTCTATAAGCTTTATGCTTGGGATCATTATCCTCATAAAATCTCCAATTATTGCCAAGCGAAAGTTTCTGCACACATAGCGGCAAATTTGTTTTTAAAATGTTAAGGTATACATTCTGATCCATTCTCTCTTCAATGAAATGCAAAGTTCCTGGGTCAGAAGCTGAAAATGATCCCTAGACCATTACTGATCCGCCACCATGCTTCACAGTTGGTTTCAAGTTTTGTCTACGCAATTCCTCATTCGATTTTCTCCAAACATATGGCTTGCCATCTGATCCAAATATATTGAATTTGCTCTCGTCAGTGAATAAGACATGTTTCTCTAGTAAGAAAAATCCTTGTTTTCATGCTCCTTTGCGAATTCACGTCTTACTTTTTGATTTCGCTTACTTATGAAAGGCTTTTGTCTGGCTTTTGTCTCTTCCAGTGAGATTTTTCTTATGGAGCACATTTCTAATTGTTGATGGACTAGCTTTTTCCCTAGTTCATTTTCAGCAATAATAGCTAGCTTTGGAGCGCTAAGGAAGGGATTTACTTTCACTTTTCTCACTAAATATCGCTCATCTGCTTCGGTGAAGATCTTGTTCTGGGCTTTTTTAGGCATATTTTCCACCTGATTATTGGTTTTGTAGCGTTTTATGTCATGAACCGTGGAATGAATTATTTTGACAATCTGCTATATTTCTCGAACAGACTTTCCATCTTCAGTGTGCTTAATAATCAATTTCCTTAACTCTATGCTCGTTTGGCCCCTTTGCCTCGACATTTTCAATAAATTAAGTTTTTTCTGCAATAAATGAAAAAACATCAAATCGAGAATTCCGCTGAACAACTACAATGTTTTTCATGAAGTTGTCTACAATTTTCACTCAGGGTTGCAATTATTTGGCGCTTTATTGTCAGATGTCCGAGTTTGGCTTGCGCTCTCTTTCTTCCGCAATTTTATTTTTATCTCTAAAAATTTGTCATTATAATTTATTAATTAGCGTTATTTGGTTTGTTTTTAATAGAGCAATAAATTCACTATTAGAAAACCATCTTTACTTTTTTTAATTCTTTTTAGTCAAAGTATTTTTGCAAAACAAGATTTTTTTCTATAGTGTCCGAGTTTGGCTTGGAGCGACTGCATATAGGGAGATCCGAATCTCACGGCCATTGGGCGTGGGGTAAAAAAGGAAAGGGGGACTCACGAGTTCTGAATTTTTTTTTTAAAGTCTCTATCACTTGTTTAAGTGATGACCAGCATATTTTTCAAAGTGTGGAAAATTGATCATCCCATCATTGGACACTGTGTCCAAAGATTTTGCAATAGTCGGCTCGGTGGCTTAGATGTAGCGTGCCCGCTTCGTAAGCCTGAGGTTGTGGGTTCGATCCCGGCTGGAGTCGATAGATTTTCTGGATGGCAAATTCGTAGGCACGTATGCCATATGATTATATGACACGGAAAAGATCCCTTGGGTATCAATTTGGCTCTGGTACTCTCGGCAAAATTAAATCACAGCAATAAATTTGAATTGATTAAGTTCAAGTGCCAAAAATATGATGGACAGAGCAGCGCCACTAGATGGTGCCACCATGAAATGGCTCTTTTATTTGGTGACTTGCCATGTCTACAAAGGCATAGTTGCCAATATGCAACCCATCAGGGGAAAAAAATTTCCTTAGCCATAGTGAGATAAAGTATGCTCTTGTCTTTTTGAATGACTAGTTTATTTAAAGGTTCATTTAACCATATCTAATACTCCTTTTTTTTTTCGAAAATACAGACCACTCTTAAAAAATATGAGAAAGCACTTACTTCAATTTTGCATAGTTTTTGAAAATAAATTTTTTTAAAAATATCTGTCATTATTATTAACACCCTTTTATAAGCTTCACTTGTATGTAACGGAATCGTTGAACTCAATTTATGACCACTTTAAAAGGTCAGATTAATTCGAAATTTTGCTCACTTGTCTAATACCGATGACAATACAACAATTTAATAATTTTGTTCCATTGTCCTGATCAGGATTATCAAAATTAAGGATTTTACGTTTTCATATCCTATCCCGCGTCTGGCGACTAATTTCAGATCCCATTTTCAGATTTGGCGACTAAAAGATTAAGTTACACAACTTAGTTCGATTAACTATAAAAGGGTGTTTTTTTAGTTTTTTTTAACTATAATTTATTTTTAATTCCATTCGCTTGGTAACATAGGCACTTATATTTCTAATCATCTGTAATGAATTCAATTTATTCCAATCTAAAAATGAAGATTCCCCTTATTATATGCAAAAACAAACTTGTTCATATTTTTTAGAGCTGTAAATTTTTAAAAGCAGAAAGGTGTGCGTGTGCGTGTGTGTTATACTTCATATGCATTACTTGGTAACAAGCAACTGTAATTTTAGCAGCAATTTTATATATATGTATTTTTAAAATTAGGCTTTCTTACCATGTTAATAGCAACTTTTTTCAAAAATACGAAAGCAAAAATAAATTTTAGATCGTCTACATAATGGAGAAAGAGTAACAGATGTTGCTAAATTTTATTCCGTGGATGAAGTCACCTTACGTGCAATAAAGAAAAAATTGTACTTTATTAGAAAAAGGTGTAGCACGGCTGGATCTTCTGGGAATATAAGCACGTAAGAGATGCTGCAATATGACAAAAGCATTAATGATATGACTAGAAGACCCACTCAAAAGCGGGTTCTAACTGTTATTAATGCAGCTACACAATTTTACGTTGTAACATAAATGCCTATATAATGCATATCTTAGTTTGTTCTCGATTCACAGTGCTTTACTCATAGAAATCTACATTTTCAATTTCCATGGTTTTCTAGGGAAATTAACTTCCGAATTAATCACAATCCGTGTAAATTGCAATTAATCACAATCCGTGTAAATTGCAATTAATCACAATCCGTGTAAATTGCAATTAATCACAATCCGTGTAAATTGCTATTAATCACAATCCGTGTAAGTTGCTATTAATCACAATCCGTGTAAATTGTTATTAATCACAATCCGTGTAAATTGCAATTAATCACAATCCGTGTAAATTGCAATTAATCACAATCCGTGTAAATTGCAATTAATCACAATCCGTGTAAATTGCAATTAATCACAATCCGTGTAGATTGCAATTAATCACCATTCGTGTAAATTGCAATTAATCACAATTTCGTGTATATTGCAATTAATCACAATTTCGTGTATATTGCAATTAATCACAATTTCGTGTAAATTGCAATTAATCACAATTTCGTGTAGATTGCAATTAATCACAATTTCGTGTAGATTGCAATTAATCACAATTTCGTGTAAATTGCAATTAATCACAATTTCGTGTAAATTGCAATTAATCACAATTTCGTGTAGATTGCAATTAATCACAATTTCGTGTAAATTGCAATTAATCACAATTTCGTGTAAATTGCAATTAATCACAATTTCGTGTAGATTGCAATTAATCACAATTACGTGTATATTGCAATTAATCACAATTCCGTGTAGATTGCAATTAATCACAATTCCGTGTACTCAATTTGGCAATTTCAACCAAATTTACCGGTTGATTCAAAATTAGTGTGACCAATTTTAAAAGCTTATTACTATTTATGGTTAATTTTCATCTTTTTGTTACCGGTTTTATTTTTAAGATGAAATATTTAAATTACTAATCTAACCATTTTTGTTGTTGGGAGTAAATTATGGTACCGAAATTAGATCCTCAAACCCGAAACGAAATTTTTAAGTTTTTGAAGGAAGGTTGCTCAAATTCTGTTATAAATAAAGCACTTAAAATTCAAAAAAGATATTTTTCTAATGTATTACTATCTAAACAACGGGAAAAAAATATAGCTGGCAAATTTAAAATTCCAGGAAAAAGATTAAAACAAAAAGAAAAACTTAATGTAAAAGAAAAAAGGAAGCTGTAAAGACTTATATATATATCGCGCTGTAGAAAATCCTCTGCCTCAAAGAACTTTGGCAAAGAAACTACAGGTATCGCAATCGAGAATATGTCATCATGTAAATAAAATTGGCTATAATAATGTAAAGCAACCAGTCTGCCATTAAATGTCTGCAAAGACCATGGAAAAACAAAGAAAATACTCTTGGCCTATGTATTTAATGTTACGCAAAGGTAGATGCAAAACATGGATAATATGGGATGAAGCATTGTTTCATCTATCATCCGCAACTGACGAAACGAAGATGCAACATATTTCACGCGAAAAGCATCGCAAAGACGCAGTTTTTTTTGCAAAAGGTGAGTTAGCCGTCAGATGTTATGCTATGGATGGAAATACCCTCTCAAGACTTAACAAAACCATTTTTTTTTACAATCAAAGGCTAAAAATGATACTACATACTATCAGAAAAAGTTTTGAAGGTTCAAAGAAGTTAAACGTATTTACGTTCGAGGGAATTTTTTTCCACAAATGTTCTGCACCACAAGTCATTCAACAAAATGAACCATAAAATGGCTGCAAGATAAAAAAATTAATTTTCTTCCTTCTAAGAGATAGCTGTCATCACCCTCCTTCCCCGACTATGCTCTTTGGCAATATTTTTTTTTATGGGGATACTTAAAAAAAATTGAATAGATATAAAGTAAAAGGACTTTAAGAGCTTCAAAGTGCAATCAAAGAGGAAACTTGAAAAAATTCCCCAAAAAATGTTCTAAAAAGCTCTTTTGGCTTGTTCTAATCGGTGTATGAAAAATGTACTATGCTAAAGAAAGCCACATTAAAATATTTTATGTAAATAACTTAATTCAATAAAAATTTATGATACTTTGAAAATAGCCACATTTTTTAAAACACCGGTATGTCGGTAGAGTTTCTGCTTTTTATGATTGTTCAGACTGTTTAAGAGGAAAATATTGTATACATTTTATACAATTATTTCAATAGTTTTTAAGACTTTTCAGAAACTAGAAGATAATCAAATTGATAAAAGTATACTTGAACAAGCTATCAACAATTCTAACGGATTGCCAAACCTCTGAAAAAAAATTTTGCATTTGAGAATCTAGCTTTTTACAGATTTATGTCTATAAAGGTTTGAATAATTTTTGCTCTAAATTTTACTTGAATCAGATCGTTATAGCTCTGGAGATATTTATAAAAAAATTTTGGTTTTTTTCTCGCACACAATTCTTACTGTTTTGTTTGTTTGTTTTTTCGTTTTCTCGACATAATTTTTTTAACCAATTAATATAAAAGGGCCTCGTATTTGTTATTCACCAATAAAAGACTTTTCTCTGTATCTTGTTTTGTTTGTTTGTAACTGCATTTTGAAACAGGGGAGGTTAATATTCCGGACCCTGAATATGGCCTCTAAAGTTGTGAAAGTTCGACAGGAATTTCAAGATTGAATAGTTAATCTTAGAAATATTCGCAGGAAAATTTTGATTTAGAGGGTTTGTAAAAAAAGTGTAAAATGTAAAGAAACATGTTACAATTTTTTTTTTCGAAATAATTGTTATTCACATTTTTTGTATTACTTTTTTCAACTATTTTTTCCAATTAGAAAAAAAATGCTTAACGTTTGGGGCAAAAAGCTTTGAAAAACGGATATTTCTTTTTCAAGTGTTTGAAGCAATTTGATTCCGAAATGAAAACAATGTGTTTGGAAGTTAATTAAATTAATCCATTATCACATCATTATAATTATTTCCCTTTGAGCCATTTACATTCATTCTCGTTTCGTTCAGCTTCCATGAAAATTTCGAAATATTATTAAAGTTTTCCCATCCCCCTTTTTCTCTTTTTATTTTTAAAAATACACCTTTGAGTTATTTTTGTTAATTTCTTATTTTCATTTGGTAGACAAAATTGCATAAAATTAAACATTTACAAGCATAATAATGTCAAAATGAAAGAATTCAGCTGTTTTAGTGACAATTTCTATCAAATGATACATATTCAAAACAACTCATAAGTCAAATGTGTAAACATATTCACTTTACTAAGAATATTCATTAGTTGTGTCTATTCCACAGCTTTTAAAGACGATAAAGACGCAACATTTTTCCCTCCGTAACATTTAATATCATAAAAAATAAATAAAAGAAGTTGTACCTTAAACTTCTTCAATCTTAATAAAAAAAAATATTAATAAAAATAACATAAATATACAAAGACAGATTATAAAAAAACTAAATCTTTTTTTTAAAAAAATTCCACTCATAGAATGTTTGTAGCTTAGCAGTTTTTTTTTTTTCTAATCACGATCAGATTTTGTTTTTAGTTACTGCTTTTTTAGCCGATAAAAACGAGCTATACATTTAAATTTTATCCATGATAAAAGGAAAAGAAAAATCTATTTTCAACTTTTTTAAAGATGATACGCACTTAATATCTTAATTTAAGAAGGTTTTCGTGAAACAAAATACCATGGAAAAAAATTATTAAAAAAAAGTTATTTTTTCATAATATTTCCTGCATTTTTTTTTTCTCATTTTTAAAAAGTATCTTTATATCATCTAAATCTTTACTTCATTATTAATTTTTTTTCAATGGAACACTTACATAAAAACATTTTGCACTTTAATTTTATATATTTAAAATAAGTATTTCTTAATGTTAATGCAATTCGTTTCTAAAAGAAAGGTATTCTCATTTTAAAAGAAACTAATAACATAAATTCATATCATTTCATATTGAATTCTTTTATTGATATTAAAAAATGAAGGGTTTTTTTAATAATTTAGATCTATTTATTCATTTTCGTAGTATGTACATTATATGTCCAATGTTTTACTTAGAAGATTTATTCCTCTTTTATTTGCCCACACATATTTTTTTTTCAGAATTTTAATTCTAAAGGAATTAACAATAAGACTTTTAAAAACTTTAATTGTGTTACTAAAATATATTTCTTTCATTTTTTAAATAACTAAGTTATAGTTGCAACCTGAAAAATAAATATTTATACTTCTTGAAATGCCATGCATACACGAAAGGATGCCGTCTTATAAAGTCAAGTAATAGATACAGAAAATTCAAACTCGATAAATCTACAATTATAAAGGATGTGTTTCGCTGTATGAACGTACACCCAACTCTTTTTTACACGATTTTGAAAATTTTTTTTTACATGAATTTTTTGATCTTGTACGAGTCTGAAAAAAATTGAAGGATTCGTGCCCTTGGAATAAGAATGATTTTTCTTGTGACAGTTTATTATAATAATGAAAACGATAATGTTGAAGTCAAAGGTGAAGTTCAACTATTATCAGATGGTTTCATTCGCGAGGACTTGAAATTTGTCATAACATTTTCTTACTCATGATCATGAGATGGAGATGAACTTAAACATAGTCAAAAGTTTTGTATAATAGTACAAGGGGTGATCAAATGAAAAGGTACGAAACGACACGGTGGGTACAAATATAGACTTTATTCAAAATATACACCATAGGCCTGAGCACAACGATCCCACTGATGAACAAGCCGCAGGATTCCTTGTTCCCAGAAATCCTGTGGCTGTGACGAGACCCAGTCCTTCACAGTGTCCTTGAGTACGTCGTCCGAGTTGAAGCGCTTTCCTTTCAGGTGTTTCTTCAGTGGACCAAACACATGGAAATCGCAGGGTGACATGTCCGGACTGTAGGACGGATGGTCCAACGTCTCCCATTGGAACTTGTCCAGTTCCATTTGTGTGACTCTGGAGACGTGTGTACGCGCGTTATCATGGAGCAGAACCACACCCTCCGTGAGCAGCGCCGGTCTTTTGTTCTTGATGGACCTGCGTAGGCGTCGGAGTGTCTCACAGTACACATCGGAGTTAATGCTTTTTCTGTGCTCGAGTAATTCTGTGCTCGCATCATTTGGACGCCGCTTTTTATAAGAGCCTTTGCTCTCTCCTGCGCATGCGGGCACCCGCGCATGATCCGATCCCAGTCAGAGTCTCCAATGGCATCCCGAGATGTCTCGCTACATTCTCCCTTGGCGGAATATGCAAATATTTAACTGTTTCATTTTTATGTCGTTTCGTACCTTTTCATTTGATCACCCCTTGTATATCAAGCATTATACAAACAACTTGATAAATCAAAACAAAACTGCTAATAACAGACTAAGTATCAACAACTACAACAAAAAAATACCAACCGTGGCCATTAATAATGAACGATATTCTTCATTTGAATCAAAACCGACAGAGTATGACTAATATGTATGCTAAACATACACTTGCCTCCGAAGGTTTGCGTACAGGCAATCATTTTACGTGTTTATGCTATAATTACTATTGAAATCTCGCTTTAGAAAATCAAGATTCTTCAAAATTTCTTTATTCAAAAAGCAGCAACAAATTTCACCTTAACATAAAAAAAAAAACAAGAATACTATCAAATAATCACCAACCATCTGCGCCAAAAGTCTGCGTACACTTACAAAATAGAGGTTTCAAAGACCGTTCATTGTAAAATAATTGCACTAAATCATGTTTTTAAGTAATTATAAGCTTCTTTTACGATTTACTTAGGATTTGAGATTTGAAACCTTTTGTGGTTCCATGGCAGGTAACAGAATAGAGATCGATATATTATTGAAATGAAAATCATCATAAATCTTCAGAAAAGGGGAAAATTTTTAAAGAAATTTGCCGAAACTGTTAATAGGAGACATTTATTCAATCAAAAAGTGTTTATAAATTACAAATCAACTAAAGTTTTAACGTCCATGCCAAGATCCGGCCGCCCGTCTGCAGTGTCACCTCGAGAATCTTGCTTTGTAATACGCTCTATAAAAATAAATCTAAGACTATAAGCTTCACAAATAGCTAAAAGTGTAGCTGAAATCTTGCAAAAAAAATGTGACTTTAACCACAATTCCAATCGAACTAAAAAAAGGATGACTATCATGGCCGAGCTGCACTCAAGAAACCATTCATCTCTCGAGTGAAAAGAGCTAAGAGAATGATCTTTTCCAAAAAACATCTAAATAGGGCACATAATTATTTCAAAAATATTATATATTCTATTGAAAATATTTTTTTGTAATTTGGCATCCAAAACAACAAAATTATTCCTGCAAAAATTCCTGGACAGATCTTAAGAAAAAGAATCCTTTTTCGAATATCAAACATGGCGAAAGAGGCATTATGTTTAGGGGTGCATTAGAAGCCTTTCGCCTAGTAATCTGGAATTTATTGAATCAACAATGTACAAAATTGATTATTTTAACTTATTGAAGTAAAATATCAGGGAAAGTGCCGAGAAATTTGCGGTGAGGGATGATTTTTACTTTCAGTGGCACAAAGGTACCGAACAAATGACTCTCATTGTGAAGCCGTGGCTGTTCTGACATGTCCCAAACCAATCCCGTAGGCCATCCTAGTCCCCAGACCTAAGCACAATACCGCATTTATGGGATTTACTCAAGTGAATAATCAGGGAAAACGTTGTAACATCCAAGAAAATGTTCAAATCTGCCACCGTAAAAGAATGGAACAAAATATCCACAGATGAGACAACTAAGCTAGTTAAATCCCTACCAAATATTATGAGAGTTATAAAAAGAACGGAACAGCTTAAAAAGTATTAACTTTTAGTTTCGATCCATTATTGTAAAGGTTTTTTCAAGCGTACGCAGACTTTTGACGCACACGATTTGTGTCGTTCTGAATTATAAATATTTATATTATTTTATGTAATATTCAGTTGATTGCTGCTTGTACTATTTGAATTTACGACGTTAGATGAATCAATACTAAATAGTGTTGATTCAGAAAAACTTCATTTAATTAGCGATTTTTACATGAATATGAAAGATGATCACCTGTACGCAGACTTTCGGAGACAAGTGTATGTATGTACATGACATCCGCTGGTAATAGCATTTTTGATCCAATTCGTAATAAATGTGCACGCTTGTCATCAAGTAGCAGTGAATAGTTGTTGCTTAATAGTTTTATTCCTAATTTCAATTGAAATTTTTATATGTTGTATGCATTTATAGACTGTGTGAATTTTCACTGTACGCTTGTTTTAATTTTTTTAATTAAAATGAATTGGTTTTGTTTTGTATACTATGTCTAACATGGATTTTTATATTGCTCATTGGCAAGGTTTTTTAAGAAAACAGATTTTTCATCCAGCATGGATTTTTTGAAATTGTGGAACATATCCCCCAATTTACCTTATGTCGCATGTATTTTGTATGAGATTTTTTTCTCAGTTTTCTAAGGAACATATCCAATCTATAAAAAAAAAAAAGAAACGAGCCTTACAGTAGTCGCATACGATGTGTAACATCTGACATGTTATCGTGGTAAATTCGCAATAGCAACTTAAATCCTGAAAAAAACGAATCGAGTATGATTGGAAATAATTTTCTACTGAAAAATTATATCTTTAATGAAAATTTTATTTAATTAACACAGAGAGTAATGCAATTTTTTATCAAAAATAATTATTCTTGTTCAATTTGGGGAAGAGCGATAATGATAATTTATGATAACTAAATAATTACTCATATGCTTGTGTTTTCAAAGTATTTAAAAGCCGTTGTGTGTGAAAAATAGCGTTAATAACAGTACCACTGTTAGTTGTCAAAACATTTCGATTTGTGTTCATTTCGAGCTTGAGTTCATCATTTAAAAGAGTTGAGTGGCTCGTCTTCTAGAAAACTGAAGTTAACTTTAAAATCACCACTCAAAATAATGGGAAGCGAGTGAAAAAATTTTTAAAAAAGAGCAGAACCACCTTCGGTATATGGTAAAAGTAAAAAATGCAGGAAATCTTTAATTTTTTGAACCATTTGATTCGGAGAAATGTATACGACCACTGAAATCACTGTTTGTCCATTTTCAAATAAGCATTCTGCCGCACATATGTCCCCAATATCTTGGCTAACAATATCCAGTCCACTTGTTTGACGATAAGTAATATCCATATGTCGAGCCACAACAAGTGAGTTCTGTTTACGATAGATCGCAACACCAGCTGCTCTGTGGCCCGGTTGTTTAAATTGTACGCAGCAATCGAAGTCAGGTATCGAAACATGTTCGTCATTGTCTAACCACGTATCTGCCAAAAGGACTTAGCTTCTTCTCTGATCCTAAATTGAAAAAACAAAAACAAAGATCCCACGGCCTAGACCGCAGGGGATGGGGGTGGAGCCCCTCCCGAATGAAGGGGGGAAAACAGAACTTCACTGAATAGCGCTCGCTTCCCCAACTTCCTGTTACGCATTTCCGTCCCTTTTCACGAAATCACTCCCACAAATCTCCAGCGATCGAGAGGAAAGATGTTACACATAAAAAAAAGGTTGAGTGTATTCATTTATAATACTTTATTATTTTTTATAAATTGCTTAAGAATCTTTTTTTTTTTCCTTTCAGATACACATTGGAACGGACAAACATCTCAACTGATAGTATCAGGTGCCGAAAATAGTGCAACCCTAAGAGCACTGACGCCAATAACTCTATATTTTGTACGAGTGATAGCGGAAAATGCTTTAGGACAGAGCCGTCCGAGCGCTGTTATAAATGTCACTTCCGAAGAGGAAGGTACAGTTGGGCAACAAGTGTTTTTTTATCTTTCTCTCTACAGCAAAAGATTTACGTAACTAAGCTATAGGATTTCTGTTACCATAGTTACCGTGGGTAGATTCGTTCTTCTATAATGATCCATAAATACTATTTCTTCGATCTAGGTTTTCAGACATAATAACCTGAATCTATAGAAGAAAAGCATTTCCTAGTAAATGTTTCCTCTTTCGTTTCTTAAGAAGTAAGGATCTATGGCTTCAGGACGTTTTTAGGGGGGAGGGGTTCCTTTTAAGGATAAGTTTATAACAAACAACTAACTCATATTACCGATGAAAAATGCTTTGAACTTGTTTGATTTAAAAGTTTGTAAGTAATGTCCTCTTTGAAGAAATATTTGTTACGGATATATTAAAGTTTAAAAAATAAATTCCTTTATTTCAACTATACTGAGAGTACCTTTGAATAACAGACCTTTTAGTTCTTTGTAATAGAAGCCATTGAAATGTTGCAGTGATGCAATACGACGTTTTATTTCTCAAGGAAGATGCGTTTTATTTTGCAGTCTTAGAATCAAGATTGACTAAAACTTTTTGCTTTGTTAAAGCTTACACATAAAAACCGTAGAATGAAATACAACTTAGTCATCCATAAAACTAACCGGTTTACATCAAATAATTTACACATCAGCTTATTTTTGATAGCTTTTATAAGCAGACTGGATGTATTTAAAACCTTAAAACCAACTTATTTTTTGATTAATTTACTCTACTGCAGTGCCACACGCAGGGATTTTTCAAGGGGGTCGAGGGTTGAAAGTAAATTGTTCTCGTATCATACCCCAACATGCGCCAAAGATATTCTTTTGATTTTATTGATTGCCAGGAACAAAAAAACTTGAATTGTTGAATAAGTAATTAGCATTATAAAAATCAATCAAATAAATTACAATAAATCATTAATTTGGGGTTTTCAATCCCGTGGTATATTTTCAATTCCAGGAACTACTTACTTTATCCAAAACTCGGGATTCCGGTATTAGGATTGTTGAAATTACATAGTAAAGCTGAAAATATAGTTTAAAAAATTGGCTTAATATTATTATTTATAGACACAAATAAAAACAAAACTTAATTCATCATAAAAAAAACAATTAAAAATAATATATAATGAAATTTAAAAATTAACGTTTCTTGTGTTTCTACAAATAAGCTTTTAAATTTCATCGGTCAAACGACTTCTTATTTTTGTTACAAATTGTACTGTCGAAGAAAATACTCGTTCAATATCTACACTCATACGCTTTATCATCATCAAAATAGGAGCATGTTCTTTCCAGGTAATCACCACGTCCCCCTTCATTTTCAAAAAGAGACATTTCTTTTTGAATTTTGGATGACAGTGTCTCAAATATAATAGGCTGCATTGGTGAGAATATCCTTCTTTGATAACTTTATCAAATTCTTCTGCTACACTTAATTGTTTTTGTGTACAAATTGAATCAGAATTTGACTAAATTCCAAGTGTTACCACATTTGAAAGAGAAGATCCAGTTGCATGAACTTTTAATAATGCAGTGGGATTTGAAACGTCCTTTCCAAGAGGTTCACAATCAATTTATGCATTTTAATTGAAGAAGGAACTGTTACAAAATCTATTCCTGAGACGTTGCTTATACCATTGTGTGTGTATTGCTGTAAACCACTTAGATCTCTGCGACGTTCTCCCATACGAGAAATAAGAGCTGCGTGTAATTTTTTACTTATAGCATTTATAATTGCATACAAAAAAATTCTACATGCACTTTTTGTTAAATATATATATATAAATTTTCTTATAATTAAATTTTTAGAAAATTTTGAAGAGGAAAAATAATTTTAAAATATAATTCAGTCAAAAATTAAATCCCGGATTTAGCTATTTTAATCCCGGGATTTCGAAATCTGAAAAAGCACTGGGATCCCGCTGCTGTAAACACTACATTAATAAATAAATAAATTATAAGGAAGCATTTGTATAAATAAGTTATAATAATGCATTAATCAATAAAATAAATTATAATAAAGCATTAATTAAAAAGTAAGTTATAAAAATCATTAATTAATAAGATAAATTATAATAAAGCAATAATTAATAAAATATAATTAAGTATTAATTAATAACATAATAAAGCATTAATTAATAAAACAATTATTTTACGTACTAATACATAAAATTATAACCAATCGAAAATAAAAATCAAGGGTGATGGGATGGTCCAGACCCCTGGACCATCCCATCCCCTGTGTGCCAATTTTGAATCATATTTTGCTTATAACTTGAAATATATATATATTTAGTGCTTCGAAATCAATCAGGTAATTAAAAAAAATGTTTAAATTCAATCGAGGCAAATTCTTACGAACCCAATTCACTGTCTGTTCAGTATCAAAATACAAGGGGTCACAATTTACTTTACAAAAATATATTAACATCTTTTTTTTTTAAAGTATCCAATTTCATTGTTATATGTTGTTCAAAATCGCAAAGATCGAAAATATCCAAAAAATTTTGTCTTTCACAATTAACTGTATCCGCTAAAAAGGAAGCGCGAAGTAACTAAGTATGAGAAATTGGACTCCTCATATGGTGGGGAGTAAGAGCTTGCTCTACGTAAATTAGAATTTATAAATAATGTTAGAATTTAAACTAAAAATTTCAAGTTATTTACCACAAGTTTTTTCTGTCCATCTACATTTCACGCGTCTTCTAGCTACAGTGAAGACTCAGCGCTTCAATGTTTTTGCAACGACCCTACATTTCTCCGTAGTTTTTAGAATTAAATCCAAGCTTCTTCATAGAAAATGTTCTTGAAAAGTTGCAGGGGGCCTCCATTGGCGCTAGTGTAAAACAGAGGTCGGCAACCTTTTAGCTGCGGCGTGCCAAACCAATCTACCTATATAATTCACCGTGCCACACACAATAGGGCGCTTTTAAACAATTCGATTTCCTTGATAATATATATAGAATTAGAGAATAGAAGTCAATAATATAGATCTACAGTTTCATTATATATGAATTTTGTATCTTTTAAAGATATTTCCTAACGAAAAATAAACAGCATAAAATATTTTTTTAAAACAAAAGTAAAAGAATTAAAATTGTACATTTATTATGTATTTTTAAACATATTTATTACAATAAAGAATAGCCAACATAAAATATAAGTATTTCCCTTCATTATAAAGTAAAAAGATAAATGAAAATTTTAATGCGAACCCAGTGCTTGCACCAATTTATTTTCATATCGCAAAATCAGGGGTATAATTTGTGACTTTCAATTGGAAACGATTTTGAGATTTCGGTTGTTAAAAAGTTTCTTTGTGGACTCGAAATATTTTTCATGTGAGGAAAGATTTTTTTACTTAAATATGTAGAACTAAAAGCGGAAAGAGCGGATTACATGCAATTTCCTCTATCCAAGCAATTAAATCTTTCCAACAATGATATCTAATAATTTCTTTAGAGTTATCTTTCAGAGTTTTTCATAATTCCATAAATGTCCATAATTTTGAAGATGTTTATCAAATAAGGTCCATTAAAAATTAATCGCCTTCCATCCACTCAAAAATTGACAAATTTGTAGAGTGCCATAGGTTACCATGTGCCATAGGTTACCGACCCCTGGTGTAAAAGTTAACCGAAGAAAGAGACATGTTTAAAACACGCAATAATCTTTATTCCTATTGAATCCAAGCATAATAAGGCTACAAATAGCTAACGGAGGAAAGCTAGCCGTAATCAATAATAAGAACTAAATATATTTAACAAACCCACATGAAGTAATGCAGACGAAAGGCTATCTTCTCTGAACTCGAATAACGAGGCTACAAGTCCTATATCTAGAAGTGTTGACAATTCAAAATACAATTCTCATAGATATACAACACACCCCTTACTACTATCTTCCTCTTCGAACTTATTCACTTAACTTTAAATAGTAATTCTTATTTATACATTTACATCTCGGTTTTTTTACATAAAGATGTGATAGCGGTCGGTTCCTGCTCGACTATGAGCCCTCTTGTCTACCTGTAAAACCGACTAGGTGTATGGGAGAAACTGAATGATCCACAGACATGATTTCAATCAAATGAATTTGTTTCCAAATATCAATCAGACACAATAACAATCTAATTAAAGTAGGTGATTAGATAGTAGAGTGAGGAGGTGAGATTCTATAACACGGGGATACTACTACAGACCTTCAACTGAATCTAAGATAGCTTAAATACGCTCAAATATAACTACGTCGCACACTAATAAGCTAACTTCTACTTAATCAAGCTCACAATACCTGTACTTTTTATGCATCGGATCCTACACTGGAAACTTGCAAGGGATCTCTCTCGGCTTGATCCATGTCGTTGGATTCACGCTCTGTAATCTTTTTCCTGGACAACTCCAAGACCTCTAACTAATTCCCCTCTCTTTCATTCTTCAACTAACAGCTAACGCACAGACTCTATGTTAACTCCAACTCACAAATCGCGAAAACAGAATTTGTATAATATACTTCATTTGCATAATCACGCTTCCTACTTGGTGAAAGTTGTTGAAATAAATATTTTCCTAAAAGAGTCATGAAGGAATTAGTAGAGCCGCGTATAGATCCGTCACAAACTCAAATCAAACAATGCATAAAAATTATTTCCCCTTTAGAATAAGTAGAAGAACCCTAACAGAACCCGTTACAGAATATCTCTGATAGAAGAATTATTTTTGCTCTAAGGCACTAAGAATTTTAAAAAAAATAATATGTTAGCAACTTTTTTCTCTATTTAATCAGGAACTGTCCTGTAAATATTCAAATTGAAAAGAGATTGATATTATAATTATATAATTCAACTTTTCTTAATCCTCACAATGCTATAACTAGTAAAGTTTTTTCCAGTCATTTTTGAATTATCATACAGCATTTCTACAATATTCCTCAAACCTAGACTACTGCTTTGATCTGAAAGCAATGAAGTAAATATGAAATCAAAACACAAAAAAAAGCTTTCTCAGGAAATCCCATTTCCCCCTAATCATATTTTAAAATATTTCTGAACACTTGTTTCCAGTTTGAAAACTCGCTAATTAAGCCTACAAATATTTTCTGAAATTAGAGGTGGAAAGATAGTTGCAGAGAAACCTTCATTATTTTTTGGGTGCTCTTTATTGCATTCAAATTGATCCACATGTCTATATTTAAAAAGGAAGGTAGCAATTCCATAGGATTAACTTTCATAGAAATTAAAAATGGTCAGTTGATGGGAATTTTAAGTTTTATTTAAAGAAAAAAAAATTTAATGTAATCTGGTTAAAGTTCAATACATATTTTTTCTCTTTTTAGCTCCTTCTGGTTCTCCTAGAGATGTACAAGTTCATTCAACTGGAGCTCAATCTATCAAAGTAATGTGGAAGGTATGTAATGTATTGACATGCAGTGTATGAACATAATTATGAAAATCTATATTTCATATTTATTTTTTAAGTATCACTTTTTAGTTGATAATGAAATCAATTACTTTTTGTCCTCATCTCTCAAAAGTGTCAACAATTTTCTTTCTTTTATAAGTTCACTAAAAGTTATCGATTGACTCTTTTATAATTTTTATCATAGTTTGAAAAATATTGATAAGTTTAAGCAGTAAAAGTAGAAAACTTTCTAACAAATTTTCTTACCGAATGTTTGTTTATTTACCCAGGGGGGAATCAAAAGTACTTAGAGCCAAAGATCAACTCATGAAGACCTACATACACATAGAAAAGAACTTAATACATATTTGTAAATTAACATTTATATTCGCGAAGTATTCAATTTTTGAATGCACTTAACTCATTCAAAAATGTGCCTATACTAATGGTAAATATGATTAAGATCATATGTAAGTCTTTTATTTAATAAAAAACCAAATTTAAAAATTAAGCCTTTAGAAATTAGAGAATTTAAAGATTCAAAAGTTACTGAGAGCAACAAAAAACTTAAAACAAAACAGTGTCGTTGCATATGTGGTGAACCACATCTACAATAGAATTCGTTTTTTTGAAGTTTGAAAACATTCAAGAAATAAGTAGTTTTATTTTTCTTTCACATAAAAAATGAAAAGATACATTTCGCATTACAGTTTGTGAGACACAATAACAACTAAAAAATTATTAATTCTTTTATAAATGAGTAATATTATAAAATAATTGCTCGCGTCAAATAAAACATTGGCGGAAAAAAATTGGAAAGTTTGCGCCCAAATTTATCTACATAAATAACTAAATTATAAATGCTGTTCGTTGCTTAAATTTCAACATTTTGACCAAAAAACAATTAAATTTAAAATAAAGGTTTTATTTAACAAATACATTATTTAGACGACAGTCTCGGCTAAATTTGTCTCTGCTTTTAAAAATTATATTTATTGGGCCCTTAAACATAATCCATTAAGTTCTTTTCCTTAGAATATATGTCCCAAATTTTAATCATTTCTTAGAAAAGATAAGATAGGATTATTTATAAATAAGATTATAGAGTTTGAACATACGCGCGAACTGTTTTTTATTATTAGCTGTGCATCCTGGCATTTGGCGATGGTTTTGATTTGCGAAAATGGTCTACGGGGCAATGTGTTAAGGTATCCGACTACCCTAAAACTGTGAATTTTGCTAAAAATTGACAAATATTTTTATGATTTTATTTTATGGGCCATCTTATTAGCTTTATAAAAATACAAAGTTTATCATTTTCCATTTAATAGAACAAAAACTACAAGTGTTTTAAAAAAAGCAGATGCCATTACTTTAAGCAAGATGACATACTTTAAAACGCGTTTTACGCGAAATGTGATATTTGAAAATAATCAACGGGGTCAGCGATTGCTCAAAACGTTTTGAACATAATTAACTGAAATTTTTTCTGTAAGCTCTGTATAATAGTAGAATTGATTTAACCTTCATATTTATCAATCACTGTTTTATTACAAAATTTACAGTCCCTTATGTGAATATAATCACAGTCTTTTTAAGCATTTTCATATAGTAACCGAGATAAAGTGCTCTAGTTTTTGTAAAAAATAAAATATCTCTTATCCTAAAAGTCATTTCAAATTTAATACTATAGCAACCGTTAGATTGAAAATTTGTTTATAAACATTTGGTGCAGAATGGGCCGCGTTTATGCTATTTTTGTCAATTTTTACCTATTTTTCCCCATTTTAGTTATAATAATTTCTTTTTCTATTATTAATTTTTGCACCTTTTTCTTAAAATGCACTAAACAAATCTAAAATAACAACAACAAAAAAATCCCCATATCTCCTTTTTTTAAAAGAAGTGTTTGCAACCAGTCTGATACCTTAAGTACTAAATAACGTAATCGGAGCATGTTCATGTTAGAACACTATTTGAAAAAAATAGTCCAATTTTGAATTTTATTTGTTAACACTACATGAAAACAGACTCTTGTATAATTTTAATTTCACTTTTCGATATTAACTTCTTTTTCAGTTCTGCAGTAACTTCTGGGAAAATGTTATACTTACTGACAACGCCTCGAATCTCCAAATTTAAAAGAACAAATAAAAAGACTATTTCGAATCATAAAAAATGTTAAGATTGTGGTAACCTGTAGTTACCCCTTACATTCGAACTCTCCTGTTTATCTGTAAACCCGGCTAGATGTGTAGGAGGAACTAAATAAACCACAGACATTATGCCAATCTAATTTGATTCATTAATTCTTATTACTGATTATGAACAAACGCAGCACAATTCTAATTAAGGTATATAATAATGGTAGAGTGCAGAGGTGAGATATTCTAATACGGGGATAATATTACAGAACCTCAACTAAATCTAAGACGGCTTAATTACGCTCATTTACAACTACGTCGCACACTACTAATCCGCTTTTACTTAATCAAAGATACAATACCTGGATCCCTAATGCTTCGGATCCTTCACGGGAAACTTCAGGCAATTCTTTGGCTTGATCAAATGACGATGGCTCCACGCTCTGTAATCTTTAATTCCACTGCTTTTCAATCTTCACTAACCACTTCCACTTGCACACATCAAACATATCAATTTCAGCTTGTCAACATCTACGTGTCAACAGATCACTTGCTTCACTTTACTTAACTTCACTTAACTTGACCTCTTACTTCACTCCCTTTCCACTCGCGAAAACCGTATTTATATAATATTCCTCATTTACATAAATCACGTTTGGTTTCTCGATGAAGGTTGGTTGAAATAATTATTTTGTTTTAAAGAAAAAAGGAAGAAATTAGTGGAAACGCTTATAGATCCGTCACAACTTTTCGTTGTTAACTTCTGTTCAAGTTCTAAAGTAACTTCTGGAAAATGTTATACTTACTGACTACGCCTCGAATCTCCAAATTTAAAAGAACAATTAAAAGCTATTTTGAATCATAAAAAATGTCAATATATTTATTAAAAATAATACAAATTGACAAAGTGAAATTTTCTATAGCATTAATCTCCTGAAGTTTAACGTCTATGCTATAACAAAAAGAATTTGTAATTAGTATTCGTGCCGCATACCCTTCAGAGGATTTCTTTGGAAATTTGACATCATAAATTAATTAGCATCTCATCTTTAGTGATTAAAAATAGAATGTTACATGTATTAGGTACAATAATTTAGTTTATCTAATGAAAGGTATTTTAAAAAATTGTCACACTATTTAAATCTAATCATACTTCAAGTTTATTTAATTAAAATATGACAAAATTACGCCCATTTCATAAGAATATCCGCGTACTTTTACGAGTTAATTTTACTTTTCAATTTGAATTTTAAATATTTTTATTGGAGATTAAATGTTTTAATTGCCATATTCTCTTGAGGTTTAAATCCGCAAACAGCTTTCCATTTAGAATTCTAGATTAGAATATTTCTTTAAAAAGTATAGCTTATACCAAAATTTATATTATTAAAATTCAAGGAATGAAAACTGATATTTTAATGAAAAATCATGAAATCGATGCAAAATTGCAATAATAGGAAGTAAACAAGAAAAATGAGATTTAATTTTTTTTTTCTTGGTGTGAGTGTGGTATTATTTCATTACAAACATCAAAAATAATAACATAAAAAAGTTTTATATATACCAGGGGATTCAAAAGTCCTTTAACATTTGAAACTTCAATAATAATTCATGGAATAATGTAGTTAGAGAGTTAAAAATTGACACACTAATTTAAATGACATGGAGTTTTTATTTAAACCAAAAAAATTCAAAATTGACCAACAAACAGATGGCGTTTTATATAACGAAATAAGTGTCATAACAATTAATTTTTACCCATTAATTGACATGTCAACCTTCATTCTTCAATAATATCTAATAATCGAATGAAAAGTGTTGAGAAAAGCACTGTTCAGCATATGTATAAGCAGAGCGAGAAATTGTCGTTGGATATTGTCTTTTAGCATCTTTCATGAGGTTAGATAATCGCAGTAGGCTTTTCACTACAGGTAACCTCGCAACCAATAATCCCACGGATTGAAGTCTGGAGATCTGGGAGGCCAGTCATGATAGAAGTGGTGTTTCAGCACGCAATCTTCTCCAAACGATAAGCACTAGAGATATTTCGGGATTGAATTGTAAAGCTGCATTGATAGGTTTTCCATTCCAATAATACAGATTTTCGAATAATGCCTTTTCTGGTAGACAATATGCCGCAAGTTCGATGCATCTGTTTCCTCTCTGACTGCAGATCATTTTATACACGATTTTTATAAGACTTCACGGAGTGTTGACCCTTTTTACTCTTTTTTGTTTGAATAAAACTTCGTGTCATTTCAAATATGTATACAGTAGAACGTCGTTTATCCGAACGTTTATTATCTGAAGCAGACACGATTTTAAAAATAGTTACACACACACTTTTATTTTAAATTTAACGCTTTATGAACAATTTGCAACTCATTCTTTTCTTTTGGTGCAATCTTAAATCCAAATTCTTAACCTAACTCATGAAATTATTAAATTTATCTTTTCTCGTAGTTTCTAAGACAACTACTTCCCGAACAATGACAGCTGGGTACAAATCCACTTCTATTTCTTTCCACTACTCTTAGTGGATGCTAAGATTAATATTAACTTCAGCCCGCAGGACTTCCTGGTCACAAATCACTTTTTTACTATTCGGGATTTCACGATTAACTCATACACCCCAAATGCCACGGGTTAAATAGCATTTACATTACATAAAATCAGTCCTCTCTACGGAAAGTGGTTTTTAAACTAAAACCACAGTTAAAGAACAGTTTCCCCAACAGGATTAGTAGAGGTTCCACAGATAAATCCTTCACAAAACTACTGCAAATTTCTCTCTTTAAAGTCCAATTTAAATTATAATTTTTAAATTTATATTTAATGTATGTATCCTTTTTCAAATAAATAATTTGAATTTTGACTACAATTCATATATGGTGTGCAAAAGTAAGAAAATTCAAGCATTGTGTCAAGTTTCTAGCAAAGTAAAATATGGATTTCATTCAAATTTGGTATGAATATGCATTTTTACAATAAAAGAGATGTCATTCAAAATTAAAAGAAAAGTACCCATGATTGTGAGTAAAGCTCATAATGCAGATATATTCGAAATTCAAGTTGTAAAACATATATTTTTTCAACAATTCATGTGAAATTTTAATCGAACCAAGCTTTCATCCAACTAATATCTAAAACTCCGTACCTTACAACCATACTACCAAAGTCTTCCTTATCGAATGCTTGACTTTATATATCTTTGGCGTAACAATTAGAGATAATCACTTTATTTCTTTTTCAAGTTATATTTAATATTATCTTTTTATTTCTGATAATGAATGTTACAGTTAAAGTTAGCTTGTTATAGTTGTAACATTTTCATTAAAAAAATATCTAATGGGTCTTTTTTTTTATTAATACCATAAACTTCCATTCATGTTTAATCTTTTTATTCATTCGTTTATCCTTATTTTAACATTAGGAAAAAGAAAGAAACACTCCATTCAGAAGGGCGTTTGCCTCTTCAACGCACATTGCTACATTTCCAGAAATTATAATTTTCGGCTTCAAATCTCTAGATAGCTTGTAATAAAACATTTAAATCCTCCGCAGTCTAGACGAAACAAAAAAAGCCCAGACACACACACAAAAAAAACTAGGCAATGATCACATACTACATGGACAAATCGTCAAATAAGATTAACTACAATAATAAATCTCAGGCATAGCTAAAAGGATAACGAGCAAATGTAAATCACAAATATTTAAATAGATTACGGAAAAGTTACAACACAAATCCCAAAAACTATAAATACAAAATAAAAGTGACAACTGACGTCACAAATAACTATGCACAGATAAAAACAGAGGATTAAAAAAGTTAATTTTACAAACAACTATAAATATAATAACTACGAATGCAGAAGCCATAAATAACTATAAGAATAATTGGTTAATAATAAAGAGAACAATAAGGTTTGTGATTGTGTATGTGTTCATAACTACTGCTTGTTAACACACACTCGCTAAATCTGTCTTGGTAAACAAATTATTATATTGCGAACTTGCCCATTTTGTTCATTCTTGGATATTTCATGATTTTCATCGTCATGTGTGATTTTTTTATGTAATGAATTTTTACACTATTTTGTTTATGTATCAACTGCCGAGTGGAGAGTCGTAACTAAGAATTTTACTAGATCTTATGAAATCGTATACATGATATCGCAATCCAAATAGCTTAAACTGTAAAAATTATAATTGCTCATGTCAGAAATAAGAAATAATTATGTTTTTCAAAATTTACAATCGTTCAATGATTAATACGAGCTTATTAAGTGTTGCACGTTCGCCAGTTTTGTCTTGACTAAACAATGATTAGATCACAATATAATCAATTCTACTTATTTCATACTTTTTATGATATTCTCTATAAATAATTTTTTATGTGCTGATTGCATCAACCGCGTACAGACACATCAAAAGGTACCATGTTAGTTATTGTGTATTGCAATCTCCAAATAACTAAGGATATTCTAATTATATTCAAGAAATAGATTCTGCAAATAACTATGTACAGAATAATTATAACTGTCAAAATGCTGTTGTTGTTTCAAACCCCCTTGGAGCAAGAAAGCGTACACCATTGACCTTTCCGCGTAAGAATGTCACCAAGCAGGTCTTGATCTCCAAACAGCTGTCCCAGGGAAATGTGCCAGCTGTCCAGAAAATGAGAAGGAGAAGCAGGGACAGGTAAAGAAAGGCTTTACCCCTGCTTAAAGGTCATACCACGCAGGTGACCGCTTCTAAAGCACGTCAAGGTTGTTTGGAGAGTTCTGGATCCCTGCACTGTAACGATAGAACAGGACTCTTAGCTGCGTACCAGCGGTGAGCAGGAAGCTTTCGTCAAGTCAGATTCATTTTAGCTTTGTTGAGGAAGGAATTTCAGAGTGGCTCAAGACAGAAGAACTGGTATTAGGGAGATTACAACCCCAACCAGCCAGCTCACCAGCTGCCTCGTTCTCAGGTACACACACATGCGACGGTATCCGCTGTTTCCTCTGCTTAAGCCTAGCCAATTTGGATGTAATATCTAGACCAGTGCTGTCCATAATCTTTTCCAATTCTTCAGATATTGGATGGAGCTTCTGCTGTCTGTCAGGATCCAGATGGTGTCCTTATTAGAGTTGAGAGCATGATCGAGAGCACCACTGATAGCGATGAGTTCCGATCTAAAGACGGAACAGTGGTTCAGAATTCCGGATGCTGATTTTAACAATCACTCCCGGAGTGTTACTAATATACCACTCCCTGCTCTACCCGTATCCGAATGATTACCATCTGTATATATAATCAAGACTTGATCGGGTATACCATTTATGGCTTCAAATGCCAGCTGTCTGAG
>BMAO01017516.1:0-24510 GCA_019973975.1 Trichonephila clavata
TTCTGTATTTATAACTTCGTTATATAAACTTTTTAAAACTTAAAAAGAATTTATACATATATACACAATTGTTGTTTTATACGTAGTTTCAATTTAAATGTGTTAGAAAAAAATTATCTTCGTGTATTTTGAGAATTTTTTTTCTACCTTCTTGATAATTCGAGCTCTCTTGATAATTCGAAGTTTTTCATTGGTTCCTCCAACTTCGAATTACTGAGAGACGACTGTATTCGCGCGGAAACACCTTTTTCAAACACACTTTAACTCTACGTATATTATTTTCTCTATATTTCTTACTTAAGTTGGCTTAGTTGGTTTTGCTCTGGCCTTGTAAGCCAAGTTTGATGTTAGACCCCTGCCCAAGTCGGTGGCTTTCATGATGTAAAAAATCGACAGCTCCACGTCGTATGATTATGCGACGTGTTAAAGATCCCTAGAGTGCCTGTTGGGCGTGGATACTGTAGGTAAATTAATTCCTTGCACAATTCCGCATCGTCAGAGCAGATATCTTTCTCCGATTTGGAAAATAATCGTCAAAATTACATGGCGGCAATTGGTATCTACCTATACAATGTTGCACTAAAAAGTGATACCCGCTCCCGGAGAATGTACTAGGTCTCCAATGTTAAAAATACCACAATTTTCAGGTCTAGTTGAAATTAAATAAAATATTTCTTCCTTAAAAAAATTAACAGTTACTGCATTTTTTGGAAACAAGTGAAGTTACATTACGAACTTATTTTTACTGTTCTTTTTAGTGTTCGTAAAATAGAAAGGTTTCAAACTGCGCTCCAGCGAGAAGGATGACACTGTAGTCGTTATTCCCGGCTGTGCACAGCTCCAACATTGACGGGTTTGTCATTTTTGTTTCGGTAGTTCAGGGTTAGAAATAGGGCGCAAGAGTAATTAATTCGAAATAAATTAAACTTTTTAACTGAAACTAGGACGCATCAAACAAGAACATTTTTTTTCACGGAAGAACATTGAAAAAAAATCTTTGTAATTTAAATCTAATGAAATAGACACTAAAAGCTAAAGCTTTTTCTATAACATGTCAAAAAAACCCCCCATAAAATTCGAATTCTAACAGTCAACTGAACAAATCTCACATCGAGATTTATTACAAAAAAAGGATGCTAACTTTAGTAACAAAATTTATAATATCAAATGATAGGGGGAAATAGGAGATAGGTATCAGGAAATAAAATTCATAGCAAGAAAAATTAAGAGTCAAATACATTGTTAAATTAAAGCAGACGATAGCAGTATGAAAGAAAATAATTTCCAACGTTAATAGATGTATTAAAAATAGTTTCAAAGAACCTATTTCATATTTACATATTCTGATTTATATTCAAATCTAGAACAACTACGTAGTTTATTTTTTATACATAACAACCCCCTCGAGTCTAGGTAACGGGTAAAGAGCCATACTAGGCTTTCAAATAGTGCGAGTTATTGCTGCGACCAATTACTTTTTCCACAACATCATGACTGCAATCTCTTTATTTTAAAAGGTCTTAGGGAGGGTGTTTTTAAGTAAATTGCTTTTAGTACTGTAGATTGAGTTATGTCTAAATATTTGTACTTTTTCTATATGAAAAGCCTTTCAAAAATTTCATCCGTTCATTTCATTGAAAAGTTGTAATGTTTTCTAAGGTTTTCGAATACTTGTAAATTCTATTTATTTATTGCCTTTCCTAATTTAAATATATTCTGCTTTTTAAAAAATTATTGGCAAAGTTGCTGCTTGCAGGGGGAAAACATATACATTGCATATGCATTTCGAAAACATCCCCCCCCCTTAATTATTGTATAGGAGTAGTTTTTTGGTGGCTACACTTACCAGCGAAACGGGCGGAACCACACTTCCTAACTTCCACACAAGCGTGGTTGCACGGAATCCGACAAAACTAGTGTGGTGGACTGGACTTTCGGAATGGTATGTTAGCTTAGAGATGGGTTCTAGCTGAGGTGTTCTCCACGTCACTTAACCGAGGGTCAAATAAAAAGGAGGTCAGTCGCCAATAGCTATTGTGTTCGTTTATAGTACGTCGTAGGTGTAAAACTTTCTTTTTGTGTTCATTTAGTACAAAATTTTGATAGTATAGTTTTTGAATACATATCAATTCAAATATTTTTTTAGTATAAAGCCAGTTATATATATATATATATATAAATCCTACTTCTGATGCTTAAAAAATACTTGCCGGCTAGTTAACATTTTAAACTCTTGAAAGCATAAATGTTTTTTGTATACCCTTAAATCCTATGTATTTTATCTACTTTATATTTAAAATGTTTTCTGCGCAGGAAAAATAACCATATTAGAATGCTGTGTTATTTCTTGATAATGAACGTATAAAAAAATCGAAATGGAGGACAAAGGATTTAATCTGGCACTATTCAGAGGCAGCTGTAGCTAGCTGGATCTAACAACAGAAAAGTTACCAAACTTCGTATGGATACCAATAATGATATGAAAAGTAAGATTCCGGGGGGGGGGAGTCCCGAAAATGGTCGATAGGGGCTATAACCAAACCGAGAATCAGCATAAAACCTGGATATAAAAGCAAAATCCAAATTTATGCTTTCATATGGATAAACGCACCAATAATTTGGGGTGTAAAAGCATGTGCACAGAATAAGTATGCTCCGATGAAATGAAACAGCTCAAGTGTTTGATGCGACTCATATTGCCAGAACGCGCATTCTTGGAACAGCTGTATATTATCTTGATTATCCATAGCTTATCGTGAGCTGAAACGACCTCCTAGATACTAGAACTAGTATAAGGGTGGGCAAACTATGGCACGGGGTGCAATTTTCAGTGACATTCTGCAGTACTCTGCAAATTTGTCAATGTTTGAGTGGATGGAAGTTGATAAATTTAAAATGGACCTTATTTGACAAATCTCTTTAGAATTATGGACATTTACGGAAATAAGAAAAGATCTATAAGATAACTCTAAGGAGATAATTTTACAGTTATTTTGGGAATTATTGAATGTCATTGTGGAAGAGATGTAATTGCTTTAAGACAGAAAATTGCATGAACTCTCCTTTCTTTTGGTTCGACCTATCTAAGTAAAAAGTCTGTCCTCATATGAAAAATATTTCAGTCCTCAAAGAAATTGTTTAACAATTGAATGCTCAGAATCATGTCAAATCGAAAATCACTCATTATACCCTTGATTTTGCTGTATGAAATTGGAGAGGTGCAAGCACTAGATTCGCATTAAAATTTTTGTTTATCTTTTTTCTATAATGAAGGAAAATATTTATATTTTATGTTGTCTATTTCTCTCACTTGAGTAAATATATTTAAAAATACATAATATTTGTAAAATTTAAATTTTTTTGTGTTGAAGAAATAGTTACATATTATGGTTCTCTTTTATGTTAAGAAACATCTGCAAATAGTGCAAAATTAATACATAATAAAACTGTAAATCCATATTATTGACCTCTATTCTTTAACTTTGCATGCATTATCGCGGGGATCGAATGGTTTCAAAAATGTCCTACTGTGTGGCACGCTGAATCCTATTGGTCAGTTGGTTTGGCACGCCACAGCTAAAAGGTTGCCAAACCCCTGATGTAGTATGTAGGAGGTGTTGTTAAAATCCGACAGAAACTAGTACGTTAAAGGACATTATCGCTTAATGTTTTGAAAAGGAATGATTAAGAAGTTCGAAGAACCAGAGTCACTGACAATTTGCCGGGATAGAGGACATCAACCTGTGTCAGAAGTGATCACATGTTGCAAATGTAATCGCTGAAAGGTCACAGGGAACCATTGCTGGAACACATAGCATAGATTGTATGAAATATTTCTTGAGCCATGTTGCATCTGAGAACGGAGGTCATATTGAATAAGGTCGAATTCCCCCCTTCCTCGTCGGGTAAAGGGATGTAGTGAATAATTTTTTCCCACGGAATTTTAATTTCTATGCCATCATTGATCTCCATGCCGTCTGGTGCCGCCATTTTTGTTGTTAGATTGAGCTACAAGTGGCTCTGAAGAGTGTCAGCTTAAAAAAATGTCTCTTCTTGTTCTTAAATGTTCGTATAAAAAAGCTTTCCAACCTCTGTCTGATGACGAAGACGTCGCCTCCACTCCGAACTTCGACACCACGCACGTGAAGACAGACGTGTCTTCTTTTTGCATGTATTAAAATACCCATCTACGGGGGCTGAATATGTAAATAGCTGTTCTTATTTTTGCTATTGCAATATGCATAAAAAGCTGGCGATATGTATAAACATCTCTAATACGGGAAAACAAATACTTTAAGGCCCTCTAACACACAGTTGATTTTTATTCCGAAAAGTAAATATTTTTCGAACATCCTTTCATTGTTTCTGCTTTATATTTGAAATTTGCAAAGCCGTCCAAAAATTATACTTGCAAGTCGTTTTAATTCAAATATTTATTTATTTGAAAACTAAAGCATGCAGAAACTCATTAAATTTCGAAATCATTGTTGAAATGTTTTTGACTTTCGTAAAACAAGAGTGTCTTAAAACTATGACGACCAAAAACGAGGATGTCACAACACTCCAAACTTCCACACCACGCCATGCGGCCATTGCATTTCCTGCTCCTAGACGTTAGAAATTTTACAAATGTTGAATATGTATATAAATACATATTATGCCGAAAAATAATTACAATAGGCACTATTATAGATTGTTTTAAATCTTATCAAGTATAAAAGTTGTTGTTTTTTTCGAATTTCCTTTTATTGTTTTCGTTTGAACTTTCAAGTGGGGAATCGTTATAAAAATTATAATTTTAAAAGTTTTCGTATTTTTTTTTTTTTTTTTTTTTGTGAAATTTGAAGCACAGAGAAATTACCCTACGAAATCATTGTCGAAATAATTTTATTTTTTCGTAAAGTAGAGTATCTTTCTACTACGTATTAGTAAAGATGACGTCACTTCCATTCTGAACTTCCACACCACGTCACGTGCATGCACTAGAAACCGATCTCTACGTGTTAAAAATTTAAATACTCGTGTATAGGATGTCAAGTCTGTAATGGATGGGCTATCCCCATCCATTGGTGTACGAGAATTAGAAGAAAAACAAGCCATTGTCAAAACAATACAATTTATATACTATTCCCAACAACGACACATATTCAACAACCCAAGGTAAGAAATGTGTCAATTGATAAATATGGGAGCCACCGCGAAGTAGACGAGATAATAATAATAAATCGGATCACTTACACTTAGCACTTCCAGGCAACACACCTTCTTATATTTGAAGATATTTTCTGAAGTATAATCCAACCAAACACCGACCGAATCCAAAATTTAACAAATAATTGACTAAGTCGTCAATCTTAATATTAATCAAACAATCTATGAAGAGCTCCCGTCTAGCTTTACGTTATCTTACGTTATATTTATAAATATTCGAGAACAGTGCAGAAGCTAGAAAAAAATTTTGCGTAGTCCACAATTAAGCTGTAAAAATATGTATACGCTATTTAATTAAAAATGTTTCACATGTTCAAAAAATAGAGCTTGCTCAAATAAACGTGTATCAAATTATTAAAAGTATACATGCGTATTTAAAGTTAAATTTTTTTAAAAAAAAACTAGAATACATAACCAATGCTCTAGTCATCGCATTAGTATTACATATAACTTTTAAAATTTTAAAATCTTTTTTACGTTTTATAATAAATGATTTATGTCCACCCAAATTTTGTTTTCTTCGGGCCACTTGTTAAAAAGACATTTGCTTGTCGCTCTACTAAACGATGAACATGAAAATGTGGAGGAATTATGTACATTACCGTATTTTTAAATATGAATTTAAAATTATGTAACGAATTTGAGTTACCATTATTTTAAAACGAATAGGATATTAATTATGATTTTATTACGTAAAATATAAATATAAAATCGTGGGAAATGTTCTTCTTTCTGAAATTATTTTGTATAATCTTTTCATTCCATTGTAATAATAATCTGGAATTTTAGATTACAAACAGATTACTAATATTTATTAAAAAAATAAAGAGCAGACGTTTTTGAAATTTTAAATTTACGTCCATTTTTAACGATTAAGAACATCATCGATTCATTTATCTTGAATTAATATTAATTTGTTTACCAATGGAATTTTGAGAATTGATTATGGTAAAAAGAAAAAAAAATATTTTTTTCTCTGTAGTTTACTTTTTTCTATAATGTACATTTAAGTGTTTGTTCTTAAGATAACTTTTTTTCCAATTTATTCTTCATTCTTATAAAACTAATTCGGTTTCTTGTTGTTGTATTCACATTGCGTGTGTTTTAAAGAGAGAAAATTGTTGATTTTTTTAGTTTTCGACCTAAGATTAAATTATCGTTTGGTCTTGGTTTTTATCAGTTTTTCTTAAAAGTATTGAATCTTTCTTTTCTCTTATTTTCATACAATTATCTAAAATGGTCTCAACAAAAAGCATTTCTTTCTTTCTTTCTTTTATTTATTTATTAATTCATTTTTTGATATTTCCATTAATTGAATCAATGTGTTTTTCATAGTATTTCTTTTGGAAAGAATCTATTTACGCGGCTTTTGAATTGCTTTAAAGAAGTGAATTTTTTATGTATTTCCTGTACGCAGACTAGAACAGAGATAACGAACCAATGGCTTGCGTGCCATTGATGGCACGCGACACAATATTTTGGGCATGCAGCTGATCAAAACGGTTTGCATTTTAGTTCAAAATAACAAAGTATACTATGAAGTATTACGAACAAACGCGAGTGATCGGTCGTGAAGTGGCGAGGAGTACTCTCGTTTGTTATTGTTATTGTGTTCCGTATTTTTTTTCAAAAAATTACACATCCCAAACTTGAAAAAAATATCAAAGACATAGATGTACATGAGAAACCAGACGTAGAAAAAGATTTATTGCTTAATTTATTTCTGTAATTGATCTTCAATCAAGGAATTTTCAGCGAGATTTTCTCAGTTCAAAAAGATATCGGAAACGCTCAAGCTTGTTACATACCCGGATGTGACTTCGTTTGATAAACTGAACTTGTTCCAATTGGATTGGTTGGAAATTGAAAACTTTGAAATGCAATCTGATTGATTTCCAGTCAAGTTCAATATTGATTCAAAAATTTATTGAAATGAGAAAAATATTGGAATTAATTGAAACAGAAAGATTAACAAGCAATATAAGTAAAAATGACAATAACGGAATTTGGGAAACATGGAGTTCGATTCCAGACACATTTAATTGTGTGATGAAGCTGACTCATGCTATTTTAACCCTATTTTCATCTACCTATGTCTGCGAGTCATTATTTTCAGAGATAAATAACATTAAAGACTGGCTTGGAGACCGTTTGGCAGATGACTTCAATTCAGCATGCATTCTGCTAAAAGTAATATATTACAATCCTAAAATAAGTTATTTGTCATCTAATCTGCAACAACAGAAGTCACACAAACGTTACTTTAATTTGAATTGCACGCATAACTAAAACATTTATTACCATACAGTGCAAAATGTATTTTTTCGTAGCAAATAAATAGTTTTAAGTTGTTGTATTCAGTTTTATTATTTTCCAATAATCACAAGTCAAAATTATTTTAAGGCACTCCTATACTTCAGTAAACACTTCTTTAGAAAACATGGCCCATTGATCCATAAAGGTTCGCCACCCCTGGACTAGAAAGGCCCTGCACTTATGTTTTCGCGTCAGTTTATTATCTAAAGAGGAAAATATATAAAAAATAACAGACCATTAATCTCGGCTAATTTTATAGAAAATCGATTAACAATACCTTATTTATATATCGATAAAAGATTTCGAAAACATGTTACGATCTGAAAAACTACTCATAAAATGTAAATAAAAATAATACTTTTGAAATTTACTCCAAAAAGGAACAATAAATGTGTAAAAATTCAGAGTAATAATTTAGATCATTGAAAAAATTTTTTTTCTTTTGATTAACTTTTTAAAATGATTACTAATAAAAATTCTTTTCTCCAGTATTATTTTTTTCTTACAAACAAAGTATTAAATAATTTAGATATACTGTGATGCGTTAGATAGGGGGGGGGGCTTTTGTCCTTGAAGTGCTGTTTTCTTTGGAGTGTTTAAACCATGTTATTAAACTCAATGACGTAGTAACCCATGAGGACAAAGCCTACTGTGCCCAACTCAGTTTTCGTGACCTTGGGTACTGAGATGCATGATCAGATGGTCAGTCTTACGAGAAACTCCCAGTGTTTAGTTCCCAAGCAAGCTTGGTACTCATTTATCGACCCACCGCAGGGATAAAAGGTTGAGGTGACCTTGCCCAGCCTGGGATTTGAAACCCGAACCTGTGCCGTGGAAGCGCGGTAAGCTACCACTGAGTCACTAGGCTTCAAACCCTCTTATTGCTCAAGTAAAAAAATAAAACTTTCATTCGAAGTAAGTCCCAATTATTTTATCCTCCTTCCATTTTCTTCAAAATATTTTATCCATTTTACGACTGAAATTCTGATGAAAGCGCTCTTTTTGTGTACAGCTCACGATAAATGTCGAGTTAAACTGCGAGCAATAAATACCTTAATTAATTTTTAAGGATACGAATTTCATATCTTATTTTTAAATGAATGGGAGGAGGAAGGAGGTAGTAGAGAAAAAACGCGTAAAGAGTTTATTAAATTTGTTTATATAAAACAAAAAGAAGAAGAACAGCGATGTAAAAACTGCTAATATTGACAATGGATCAAAATGAAAACAAATTCTTAAAAACTTTCAAACAAATACCGTTACGCCATCGTCATAATTTTACATTTAGTGTTATTGTAATTAATGAAATATTTTATATCGCGGGGGGATGATGTTTACAAAGCAGAGCGTTACTTTTTTAAACTGTAAAATTTTTCAAAAATCCATCGATTATTTGAGCATGGAAGAAAAATTTCTTTTCTGTTTTTCTCTACAAGCACCAATAAATAGAAAAAATTAATTGAATGAATATATTAAAAACCACATTTATAGTGTATTCTCTTGAGTGGATTTTGCATATTTGAACATCCATTTCGCTTTGAAGTCGAACAGAAAGGAAAGAAAGAATTCATTGGAAATTCCCCCATTTGATTCTGTAATTTAAACAACAGAGCAATATGGCTGAAATTCTATCATACCCAGTTAGTTATCACTTCCACACCAGAATATTCCACAGTTCCTATTTTTTGATTAAAATATTCAACGAAAAGTGAGGTTGAGTTTTCTTTTAGTGCAGATAACATTTGGATGAAGTAAAAAAATATATATATATAGTTTAAAAAAACTAAAGAATACGCTTTTATACTGAATCGAACTAAAAAGTAAAAAAATAATTCTTAATACAAGAATAAAATGATGTACAAGAAAATGAATGTCATTGGGGGTAAAAGCGCGTGGGGTGTTCTATAAATATAGCAATTGTTATAGTTTTTAACTTCTTTCAATTCCGAAATTGCACCCCACGGTTTTACCCCAATGACATTAATTTTCTCGTTCATCATTTTATTCTTTATTAAAAAATATTTTTTTACTTTTTAGTTCGATTCAGTATAAAAGCGCGTTTTTTTTTAGTTTTTTTCAAACTATAATTTTTATATATGCACAAAACTGTCTGGATGAGTACGATATGTTTATTAACAATGTAATTTTTTCAATTAGTCCTCTGATAAAAGAGTATAACTATTGCTGAATACGCTTTTTTTTTCTTTTATTTCTTGCAAAAAATCGTGTTTCAGTCAGCGAAGTTAATTTTCTAGCGAACGGAATTTTAAATCAAGCTTAATGAAAGAAGTAAAATAATACTTCTAGGAAGACAGTTTGTATTTGGGCTATTGATTTCGGAGTAACAAAATATGTTTTAGTCATCACTTCCACTGAAAAGTTTCTGGAGATCCAATCGTGCAGCTGTACTAAATGTGTGTGCGCACCAGACATGACCTCACTGCTAAATGAAAACACATGGAATTCAGATATCGGAGACAAAACAAAATGATTTGGATCAGAGAAAGAGTGATATATATATATTTTTTTGAAGGACTATTGAATAAAATTTTTTCAATGTAGAAATATATCATCGTATTTTTTCCCCCTGCTTAATTTTTTTCTTTCTGGCAGGGTTGGTAAAATCTTCGTTTTCTTCTTTCTTTTTTATTCTCAGAGCACGTTTTTGGACTGTATAAAATAGTCGTTGGGAGGGGGATAATCAGAGTGCTAGCACTCTCGAGCTTCATTCTCGCATCGTTAGGATTTTGATTGACTGTAATAGTATGACTGCCCTTTGTAAAATTAAAATACTTAAGGTATCCGACTACTTGCGACAACTTTTTTTTAAAAAAGTTGAGGTATGGGGATTTTTTTGTTTTTAGATTTGTTTGTACATTTTAAAAGAAATATGCTAAAATTAAGAAAAGAAAAAAGAAATTATTATTACTAAAAGGGGTCCTGATTAAAAAATTGGTCCATATGGAGAAACAGAAATTTTCATAGAAAAAAAAGCATAAATTGTAATTTAATATATATATTTTTAAAATTTCAACAGAAACACAATTTACAGTTATAATACATTATAATAATTATGTATAGTTACTGTACAAAGAATAAAATATATAATACTATAGTATATAATTAATGTATTTTTTGGTATACTTCTCATTTAAGTGTATTTTTTTAGTGGATTGTTGTCGTTGTTTAAAAGTTAGTGAAATTTTTCACAAGAGTTTGTTAATTTATATTTCGTACATAAAATGGCTTTGAGTATCCACACTTTGTTGTGATTTCTCTGATGCCTACACTTTATTTACCTTACCAAAAACGCGTTCAATTGTAGTGAGTGTTACACAATTTTTAGTGCATTACTATATGGAAAATGATTTGTTTCAAAATGATGTACCAAACAAAACTAACCATTTGTTTTTTATTGTGATTTTTCGGATGCCCAAGATTTGGCCTGTCCCTTATCACCAACTTTTTTAATAATGGCATTTCATTAAAAATCATTTCCGGAGGCCTTACGATGTAGGAAATTTTGAGTAATATGATTGAATAATTTTTTGCGCATATTTCCAATTAAGTTCTTGTTTTAATGTAACCCAATGAAAATATTCAATATTATTGTAACGTCGTCTGAGAGACAGTTACAAAATTTTTTCGTCGTTGTCATTCCCAGAAAAAAAAATTGCAAATTATTCGTTAAATCAAAACAATGGTGGTCGAATTCTAACAACTGAACAGTTCTCGGTAATCTCAATTCTCAAGAATTACTTTTTTTTCTTGAAGTTGAACTTAATCCCTTCAGTGGGTCAAAAAATGAAGCGCCAAGCTTACTTGGGAATTGAACATTGGAGGTTTTACGTCAGACTGACCGCCTGACCGGAACATCTGCTCATGCACTTCAGTGCCCTAGGCCACGAAAACTGAGATGGGCTCAAAAGGCCTTGAAACTCTGTGGGCTGTTTCGTCACTGAGTTTAGTTTGATTTATTTAGTTAAACATTACAAAATTAACAAAAATTATATGTGAAACTGCCACATGGCCGCCAAAAACCATATATTCATTTTCCGTTCCCTAGCTTGTCATGCATTATTTGCATCCAAACGCAATAAAAGCGTCTGGTCAGTTTAGTGCTGGACAATTTCTTTTTTTCAATCGCCGTAACGTTCTCACAGCGTAATTGTAAATACGCTGTGAGAACGTGATGTTCGTAAGTGTTTAATTTCAACACTTAAATAGAAAACCAGCAACTCAAATGAAAATTACAGAGATAGAACCCCTCCCCTTTTTAACAGTTAGGTTATTCCCCGATGTTTTTACACCAAGGCAAACTCTTGATTTCTTCTTAATTTTAATGTACAAATATTTTCTTCATATCCATGATATTAATGATTTTTAAAGTTACAAGAGACATTGACTTTTATATGTAACAATAATACTTATACTTCTTGAATGTATAAAATCATTAAACTGAATATGAAACATAATTAATTGAGAAGCAAAAAGGTTGTTTGCTTGTATCTTAAATTTTGTCTGTGTTGTAAGACATGGCGTACATTTCATCTATAACCAAAAGTGGCGAACCTTTTTGAAAAGTGGATGAAATTTTGTTCATTATTTTTTAATGTTAATTCATAGATCATTAGCTCATTCGATAAGGGGGGGGGGAGTAAAAAGGGTATCAATATTTTTAAAATTTGTCAGCAAAGAAAACACGATTGTATACTTTTTTTTTCAAGCTCCCATTTTTTAAAATTCTCTAAAATATTACATTTTCTTCTTTTTTTTAAATAAAGAGCGATCAAAAAGGTAGACATCTAGAAATAGTTTTTAATTACATACAACAAGAGCTACTGCTCCAGAGGGCCTCTTGCACTGAGTACTTGAATGAACGTAAAATAAAGAAAAGCACAAATAGTTTCTTCATTAATAAACCTAATGACAGGTATGGGTAGAGTGAGGTGCTAGTTCAGGTGTCACTTGACCCATTCTCAAAATTACGAGATCCGCCGCCAATAGCCGTAATGTAACTTTTGAGTCCAGTGTTAATAAAACAAAAATCAAAGTAAATAACAAATATGTGTTACACGGGGAAAAGTTATTGCGTTTTGAAAATTTTTTGCTGCTCTGAGAAAACTGTTTTATGGGTTTCATTTCCAAATCTCGAATGAAAAATGTCAAGCTCGTCATAATATTTTTTAATGTTTTCATACATTAGTAATACAATGACACCATTTCCTTAAAGGTTTTTAATTAAGTACATTTCAATGCCGATTGGTCATATAAAAACATGAGTTCGAATTAACTAATCGGTTTGTGAAAACTCTTCAAAGCTATTGTTTCTTCAAGTGAAAAATGTCTTTATTTCGTCTGACAAACTGACAAGTTATTTCAGAGCTTGACTGCAACTGACCCGTCTAACAGTGTTGTACGTTAAAATCCCAGAATATTGTCACTCGATTTCTTCTCATGATCTTAGAAATTCTCCTTTTTCAAAATATTTCGCGCTTATAGAGTTGATTATTTTTTATTACTGGAATATATTTTTAAACCTCCTATCGCGTATAGAACTTCCTAATGGATTATATTATACATCTACGAATATCAGATACTTTGTATGTGAGCTCCCGTATATATATAATCACTGTTTTTCCTTTCGTATTGGGTGCACCGTAATTTTCCAAAGACCGTTTCAAATGAATCTTTTGCTGACCTGTTAAATATTAATTAATATACTTTACACTCAGTTTCGTAAACTATACGAATATTCTAAAGTTTATTTTAACATTTAGGATTAATATCTGGTATACTAAATTGTATCAAGCAAAATGTGCTAAATTAGATGGAATGTAATTTATAAGATGGTTTGCAAAGGTTAGAAATTTTAGTTAGTTAAAAGTTAGTTTTTAAAAATTTTCATCACTGGATAGGAAAACATTTAGAATTTATATATGTATGTGTATATAATCCCATTTTATTAAGTTCATGCATACAAATGAAATATTTTTTCTTTAAATAATACATTTTCATTTGATTTGTGAATGTTGAAGAAATAAGGGCAAGCAATAACTTGTGTAAGCAATTTCTCGATACTTGCTTTATTGTTATTTCAATTTATCCAGAACACAAACAGTTTTCATATTCAAAGGTATCTTCTAAGGGCAAGATTTTTAACTAGCATTGTTCCATGTTTCTCTTTTCGACCCGCGGATCTCTTATGCTTTACTTATCTATATTTCTGAATGCTATCGAAAAAAATTTTTAAAAAAACATCAGTTTCATAGAATAATTAAAAGTTTATGGAGAAAGGTAGGCTTCTCTCTTTAACAGATTTAAAATCATACTAGCCAAAATAAAAAATACTTTTACGTTATGTAATACATACTGCACGTGCGCATTTGAAATTTCAAATGTCCCATTCTCCTAAACCTTTTAATGTATCAAGTCTTGAATACTCTGTGTATGTGAATACAGAGTTGTCTTTTTTTAATTATTTTAAAGGAATTTCTTAATTTATATCTTGGAACTGATAGAATGATAAGGAAAATGTATTTCTTCCTTGTGTCTACTTGATAAGCCGTAGAAATAGTTCGTTTTCTGAATTATGTATTTATTCCTTTCTCCTGCCCTTACACTATTTCGGAAATTTCTTCTTTGCACAATTTCCTCATTCTAAAAAACAAAATAAATGCGTTTCTTTGCTTTCGAATATTACTCTGAATAATACTTGGACCACAAATGTTTATTTCTAAAAAGTGCAGACGATTTCGAATGTTTGGATACTCGGTCATATTATAACGACAGATGACGATTAACAACATCTATTCGATTCAGCACATAATATTAATTCTTTTAAGTGGAATTTAGTAAAATAAAAAAAGAAGAAGAAGCAATTTGCAACCCTGTATATTGTTGGCTGTTATGAGTTTTTAAACTTTTACACTACTAGAACTTTTAGAGAGCTTTTTAAACGCCAGCTTTTTCCACAGTTTTCTGAATAGCAATTGAAGTCTCAATTTCTTTTTAAAATCCCATTCGTTCACTTTTTGATGTCACATTAGACTCTTGTATTAAACTATTGCAATTTTCAAACAAAAAAACCCTTGTATTTAAAAATAAAGATCCCCCGATTGAAGACATGCATAGATCTTTAGCCATCACGTGATCTCTTATTAGACTTCACTCAACAATCCTTTTAAACATTACTAGTGCTTTCCAGTAAAGGACCTGAAAAAAAATGGATTTTTTTTTCCACCAGCAGAATTACTATTTCATTACAATTTATTTATTTCAAACCTAAAAAAAATTTTTTGAAGTATTTAATCGTCATATATTTTTATATCTCGATTATCGATGTCAATTAATGCAAATATATTAGATAATTCAATTTGCACTACGAGTGGTTTGAATGTGACAGGACCTTTTAGGCATCAAACGACTTAAATAGATGTGCAAGAGAATGAACAGGTACGTATTATGCAGTGAAAAGTTTTTGAAAGGAATATGGGTTGAAATATAAACGACTGCCTTAAACGACGAGAATACTACCAAAGCTGAATCCTTAAACACTACATATTTTTACCATTTATTTTGTGTTCATTTCATTTATATTAAAGAATGTGTTTAATTGAAAATACTAGCTGTTGTTTTCTGTAAGGCTAGATGCATTTATAATTTAGTCTTTCAGAGAATATTTGTTGGTGATTTCTTGTAACACTTAATGGTTTTACAAAATTAAACATTTATATTGTATTCGTATAATTTTGTTAATACTGTGGATGAGAAATGGGTTTCATTTTTACGTTTATATTTTAAATATTGTCTGAAGTAAAAATTGTTCTTTTGTGCATTGTTTGAATGTTTCATTAGACTGAACATTTTTAGGTGAAAAATTGGAACAAGCGTTTAATATATATTTTTGGGAACTTTTCTTGATAACTTAATCTGGTTATCGTAGCGTACAAAATTAAATGTGAAATAAGTTATGAATTCTAAATAAAGTATAGATTACCACTTGGCCCTCGTCTAAAAGTCTTTTTAGATGATATTGCTTTTGAATTACAGAATATTGATAGCAAACCATTTGGTAATTTTCTTTAATAACAAGATTAAGTATAGAAGTAAAAATAAGAAACTCCAATCAGGTTGCCTAGTCTTTCAGTAGAGCACAATTCACCTTTTAAATATTTCACTTTCATGTTAAACCAGTTACACAATTTTGTACTCTACCTTTTTTGCATTCATTTGCTGAGTGTGGATTGAAATTATAAAATTTATTTTAATATTGCCACACCAGCTGTTCACATTATATGTCTATCTGGGGAAAAAATATTATTTGCAGTAGCTTCAAAACCTATAATTAACTTTTGTTGATTCTTCTCTAAAAATTAAAATAATTACATCTTTAAAATAATTTCGATTTGTTACTGAAAAAAAATGTCTATATAATTTTATATTGGAATATATAAGCCTATTGAAAAAACTAAGAACGTGTTAAATACATAACTGATCCCCATTTCCTATTCAATGAAAACAAAGTGTACTTCATTTGGGTTTTATGTATGTTATGTTTAATTTCCCAACGCATATATTCCAGTCTCAAATTAAACAGCTAATCATTTCTCAGAAAAAATAATCCAAACATATAGATTCCAATCCCAGCTCATTAATTTTAACGCTCATCGCATGCAAGCTTCTATGCTGTACTCTCCAACGGAAACCTAAACTAAAAAAAAATGATGATTTAGCGATTCTGGAAAGAAATGTACAAGACAATTAAAAATCAAGGAAGTTGGTGTCAGTTTGTCTCTCTGTTAAAATGGAATTTCATAAATATGTGCCATGAGTATATTAACAACTTTTTTGTTTTGCACTCACTGGAAGGAATATTTGAATCTTCGACACTCAAGAGAGTTATGGATTTATTGCAAGTGTTTGTGCTAAATGTATGCAATACTTCCCTTTTAGTGTCAATAGAAAAGCAGTCTATCTCATAAACAATGTTTTAGAAGGAAAGGATAGTTGATTTGGTTTTCACTAATTTTTCCAAGTGGGAAAACTTATCTATTTGGGAGTCTTCAAGTAAGGGGACCGATCTTTTTACAATGAAAAGAACGACGAAATATTAAAGAAAAAAATTGCAACATAAATATAATAAACTTTGTCTTTATTCAAACAAAAATACGCCAATTACACTAAAATCTCTATTAATTGATTACTTATATATAAATTAAAGGAATTTTTTGTCAATATATACTTTTTTGCTGTATCGGAAATTTCGTGGCAAGAAATATTACCAATATTGAACTTCATGGTAAGTGCTACTGCTAAAGTATCAATATTCAATCTCGATTTCTCACTTGTCCAAATATCATTACCAGTTGAAAAAAACTCCATCAACTGCTGCATTAGTTCCAAAGCAACATAACGAAAATTCAATAACTATAAATTTTCATATGGAATGCGTTCATTTTCGAAATGGTCACATATTTCCACTCATCTTTTATCAATTTCAACCTGATTACTTTCCTATTCTTCTCATTTATCAGAATTTAAATATACATTCAGTCTTCTAATTTCTTGTCATCCATTTTAATATAGTGGATTTTTTTCTGGATACAATCTCAACACAATTTACTTTCGTTGAAGTTAAAAAACATCAATGAAAATTGTTATTTCCTGTGATATTTGTTTCAGACTATTCTTCGCAATATTGGTAAAATTTCTTCACTTCATTGGTAAACCTTTCCGTTAGGCCGGATTTGATTCTTCCAAGTTTGACAATATTTTTATATTAAAGGAATAAATCTTTCTTTCGATTTTTATTCTTATTGAAGGACAGAATCGTTCAAAGTAAGACTAACTTTAATAACTGAAATCTGTCCACCCTCCATCTTTTGAATCGTTTTGAAGAAAGTAGATCCCTGATTATGCACAAAATAAATTAATATCTCCGAAATTTCGCACTGTACCGGCACATGACGCATAACAGTTCGGCCTGGGATCTCTGAATGCAGAGATGAACAAATTAGTTTTAAAATATTGAAAAGGCGTACAAGTAGGAGGACACTTTTCGAGGAGGGACATCTATACAAATAAATAAAATTGAAGTGTCTGTTTGTAATTTCAAATTAGCAGCTTTTTACTTAATGCACTAAAAGTATATACGGTACTCATAAAAAAAACAATTTTTAAAATTTTTGTCTGTCTCTCTGTCTGTCTGTTTGTTCCGGCTAATCTCGGAAACGGCTGGTGCGATTTTAAAAATTCTTTCACTAATGGAAAGCTACATTAACGGGGAGTAACATAGGCTATATTTTATTCCCGTATTCTTACGGGAACGGAAACTATACGGGTGAACGTGAAACTGAATGCGAAGATGAACGCCAAGCTGAGCTAATGAAGTCGTTGTTTTGGTTACTGGCGACCGATGCTCTTCATGAGACATAATAGTGTTACGCGCACATGATAATACGCTGACACGTGCCATAATTTTTTTTTATGATAGTTATCTCACACTGTTCAGTTAAGTAGAGCATCGGCTGTTTCGGATGCACTTTTAAAAATAATAAATCAAGGTTTCATAAGCAAAAAGCAATGCAAGAAACAAAAAATTGATAAGTTTTACGGTTAGTTTTAATCCTTTCTTTTTTTTTTTTATTTACATTTTTAGTCACATTTAAACAATAGTTATTATAATCCCAATCTATATCTATACAAATAAATAAAATTGAAGTGTCTGTTTGTAATTTCAAATTAGCAGCAATTGTTTGCGGGGGCGGGGGTTTAATGGGCGTTAGAAATTCCGATTTTTAAGTTATTAGGCGTACAGTCTTGAAACTTAGTAAGTAGATTCCTCTCATAGGGTAGAGATAAGCTACAAAATGGGTTTCGTGAAAATTGACCTCAAGTGGCGTTGCGGGACTTAAGGGGCGTTATAGATAATTATTTTCATTTTTAAACTATTAGACGCACAGTCTTTATATTTGATAAGTAGATTTCTTTTATAGAGTAGAGATCAGCTATAAGAAGGTTTTGTGAAAACAGACCTCTAAATGGTGTTGCGGGGGATTTAGTGGCGTACTAGATAAATATTTTCGTTTTTAAACTACTTCACCTCCCTGCTTGAAAATTGGTAGGAATGTTTCTTTCATGGAGTTAATATCCGCTACAAAACAGGTTTGGGAAAAATTGACCCCCAAGGGTGTTGCGGGTGTTAAGGGCAGATATAAATAATTATTACTATTTTTAAACTATTAGACGCACAGTTTGAAATTTGGTAAGCAGATTCCTCTCATAGGATAGAGATACACTACAAAATGTGTTTTGTGAAAATCGACCCCTAGGCCGCGTTGCGGGGGTTCAAGGGGCGTTATTGATAATTTTTTTTTGCATTTTTAATTTATTGGACGCACAGTCTTCAAATTTTGCTAAGCAGACTCCTTTCATAGTGTGCAATTCTCCTACAAAATTGGTTTTGTGTAAACAGACCCAGAAGTGGCGTTGCGGGGGCTCAAGTGGCGTTATAGATAATTATCCCCATTTTTAAACTATTAGACGTACAGTCTTGAAATTTGATAAGCATATTCCTTTCGTAAAGTAGAGAACCGCTACAAAATGGATTTCGCGAATATGAACTACTAAGTTTAATTTCGGGAGATTAAGAGGCGTAATTGATAAATATTTCCATTTTAAACTATTTGATCATCCTGCTTGAAAATTGGTAGGCATGTTCCTTTCATGGAATAGAGTTCCTCTAACAAAAAGTAAAACGAGAATTGACCCCAAGGAGGGTTGCGAGGGGTCAAGAGGAGTTACAGAAAAAAATTCCTGTTTTTAATTGTTGGACCCATAAACTTGAAATTTGTTAAGCATGTTTCTTTTGTTGAATAGGGATCCACTAAGAATGTATTTTAAGCAAATCAAGTTCTGGGGGGGGTGCAGGGGGTTACTTGGACGTATTGACAAAAAAAATTACTTTCTTCGAGCTACAAGGACTATAATAATGAAATTTGGTTTGCATTTTTCTTTTGTTGAGTTGAAATCCGCTAAGAGCGGTTATTTTGGAAAACGGCTCTCAACAGGATTACGGGGATATTGATAGTAAAACTTTTTTTTCCTCTTATAGATTTAGACTTGAAATTTGGCTTGCATGTTCAATTTACGGAGTAGCGATCCACCGAAAATTGGTTTTGCGGGAATCCACTTGGTTTTTGGGTTACGAAAGAGCAAACATCATTCTATGCTTCAATTTTAGAGATTTTTAGAAAACCCAAATTAGATGAGTTCTGCCCCCTTTTTTTTATCAACAGGCGACAGTTACATGTATAAGTATATTTTTCAATACAATCGAATTCTTAATGCAGGACTTAGATATCAATAATTTATACATATATATAAGCAGTAAAAATTTATAAAACATCATGAAATTCCCAGCGAAGCGGGCGGGTAACAGCTAGTTACCTATAAAAGAAGGACTCTTCTCCTTAAAGGAGGACGATTGTTCTCCTTACTTTAAGGAACTTAGAACTACGTTTTGTTTTCATTGCTTTTTAATTTAAATACGACTGTCTAGAAACATTTTCTCTTACAGAAACAGCGAAAATAAGTGCATTGATAATACGTATTTTTCTATAACGAAACTATGTGCAGCCTTTCTGTTTGTATGGTAATAAAAACAATAAGAACTAAAATTGCGATGCAACTTTTAGGTACTTTTTGTAGGTGTAATCGTACCTTTGAATGATTGGACGCACAAAAATATAAAAAAAACTATATAAATAGTTAATATAGCAATTTACTGTATGCATATAAATACATAGATATGTGCTTATTTACTACAATATTAGATGCATTTTTATAAATAAATCATTATATTATTAATATTTTTATATCGATAAAGTTGGCTAAAAACTTCTACTGAATGAAAGGAAATATTTTAAGGCACTTTTTGTATGAAAAACATTCCAATGCATTTCCCCAACAAAGTTTCATTTTGCGTGCGTTGTACTATCTTCATATTTAAACTGTCTCTTAATATTTTTTAAAGAAATTATTACTAAGCTTTTTGAGAAAAATTGCAAAAATCGATTTAATTTCGAGTTTAATCTGAAAGTGATTTTATTTTCTTTAGATGTTCCTAAATTAGAGAAAATTACAGAAACGGTGATCTCCGCGACGAGGACGTGTCTCCTCTACTCCGAAAACTTTATTTATAAATGTAAAGATGTGTAGAAACTTTCTCTCATGACGATAGAAAATACTTTGAGGTTACTGTATTATTAGTTTTTAAATATTCGCGCGCGCGCGAAAACACCGTTTTCAAACACACTTTCACTCTATGTATATCATTTTCTCCATATCCCCCCCCCTTAAGCCTGCTGGGTGGCGTAGTTGTTCAGGTTCTGGCCTTGTGAGCCCAAGTTTCAGGGTTCGATGATGCAGAGGGTTTTTTTTCCCATGGTGCAGAAAATAGATAGTGTCCATATCGTTATAAAAGTAATGTTATGTCTCCAAGTTACGAAAGTAGAGCGGTGCAGGCACTAGATTAGCATTAAAATTTTTATTTAACTATAAAGAAGGGGAATACTTATTTTTCACGGTGTCTATTTCTTATTTTAACAAATATGTTTAAAAATACATAATATATAAACAATTTTATTTTATTTTTTTATTGAAGAAATAGTTATATTTTATGCTCTTTTTTCATGTATATAAAAATTTTAAATGATGCAAAATTAATATATAATAAAAATGTAAATCTGTATTACATTCACCTATGTTCTCAATTCTGAATGCAGTATCGTGGGAATTGAATTGTTTCAAACATGTACTTCTGTGTGACACACTGAATCCTACGGGTATGGTTTGGCACTCACAGCTAAAAGGTTGCCATCCCCTGTAGTACACGTAGCATATATTGTATAGAATATTCCTTGTGCCAGGTTGCATCTGAGAACAGAGGTCCTATTGAAGGGGGTCGGATTCTTCGTCAGGGAAATAAATGGAATTAATAATTTTTTACCACGGAATTTTACTTTCCGTGTCATTATTACTCCCCATACCCAATTGGGTGCCACTTCTTTTGCTAGATCGGGCTACATTCGACTCTGAGTAGAGTCAGTTTAAAAAAATGTTTCATCTTGTCTTTAGATGTTCGCATAAGAGAGCTTCCCATCCACGGTCTGATGACGAACATCCACACCGCGCGCTTGAAGACAGGCGTATCTTCTTTCTGCGGATATTAGAACACCCATCTATATATACTTTGCCGTTTAAGTGTGAAATCCCTTATTTCATAAAATAACTAGATATTTCATGAAGTAACTAGACAAGACAGTTAAAGCACACAAAATTATTGAATTCTACGATTAAGCTTGGTATTCTGGTATCTTCTATTCGATGGCTTAATCTTTAAAGTATGAAATGTGGCACTCGAAAGTTCTTTGAAACGGCTCTAGATACTTTCCTATTAGGAACAAGAGATGGCCGAAACCTGCTTTGGGCAGGGGAGGGCTTACGCACTAAAATATCAATCCCCATGTTAATCCTATGGTGCCATTTTTTTATGATATGGGGTTGATATTTGGGGGATCTACCAGTTTGGTGAGGAAGTACAAGGACTTGACTCCCAGGCGCTCTAGGAAGCCCAAAGCTTGACTAACACTATGTATTTGGGCCTGGGGCCCCAAACCTAAATTTACGGGGGGGGGGCTAATATTCTTCGCTACGCTACTGCTTCTGTAATACGTAAAAGGCAATAATTTTTTTACAGCTGTTTTTGCTCTTGAAATTGGAATATGTATAAGGATGGATTAATACTTTTCAGCTTTATAATTAATGTATTCTAACATTTAGTTTTAAGTTTTCCCCGAGAATAAACATTATTCTGTTGCTTGTGACTTATATTTGAAATACTATACATGGTGCTAAAAAAATTTATCATTGCAAAAATGTCGTACTTTTCGCATTTTTTGTAAAAGAAAATAGGAAGTGAATAATTGCCTTTCTCGAATTTATTTTAGAAATAATTTTTTTTCAAAAAATGTTTGTAAAATAAGAGTTTTTTATCTGAGTTAAGGTGACGAGGACGTCTCCTACACTTCTAAATTCCCCCTCCGTGTACAAAAGCTGGCTAAAACCCTTTCTAATGCTGGCAATAAAATACTTCCAGGAACTCTAATTTTTTTTTTTAATATTCCTTAAAATAATCCATTCTTGAAACTTTCTGTGCTCCATTTTCTTCGCATTTAAAATGTGTGCTGTGCTTTCAAAAACATTCAAAAGTTTTTGTTTTCAGAAAAGAACGTTTCAAGTAACTATTCTTTGAATGAAAAGTGGCAATGCTGGTCTTTTTTCAGTAAATTAGTTTTCCAACTACGGATCGGCGTCGAGGACGTCACCTCCATTCCGACATTTTGCACAACGTCTCTTGAAGACAGATGTAGTATTTTTTGTTTGCAGGCATTAGAACCCCTTCAATAAATTTTCACTTTTAGTTTCAAAATGATCTAATATTTCTGTAATATGAAAGTGCATTTTAGCCAACAGCTTGAATTGTTTTGGACATTCTGCTTTTGATACCGGTTGAATATTCTCCCTGATTATGTGTCTCATTCTAACTTTATTTGTCAACTGTGTAAGTGATAGTCATGAAATAAGGCTAAATGTTATTTCACAGAATAACTAGGTAAAGTAGGAAATTGTTCATGTAATATACTCGTTGACTGACTTATCTAGTTATTTCGTGAAATACCTAGTTATTCTATGAAATAACTGAATTATACACTTTAACGGTAACATATGCCTATTCACATACACATTGATGTCTATGCATGTATAGACACAGATGCATGAATATATACACATATGATATAAAAGTGTGTGTCTACATTAGTTACTGTATGAAATCTCGGACCCTCGTCTATATATACGCAATTAAAACAAGAATTATTAACATAATTTAATAAATTACATGTATATGAATATTAATTCACTCTGAATATTCTTATATACAAATAAATTTATATCTCTTTAAACATATAGAATTTCAAAACTTAGAACCTTAGTGCAAAAACTTCCTTTGAATTATTAGTTTATTTAATTTTTCAAATTCACGTAAGGAAAGAAATTACGTGTGTTTTATCAATTTTTTTGGAAATATTTTTAATATTAATGTTAGTAAAAAATTCATTTTAAATTACGTTCCATTTCCCAGTATTCCAAAACTACGCTTGAATTGGAACCATTTTAAAATATGTACTTGTATTTAAGGAAACCCAGGGGCTGAGTGCATCGCGCTTTCACGCCACAGGTCCGAGGTTCAAACCCCGAGCCTGGCAAGGTTGACTCATCCCTTCAGTGGGTCGATAAATGAGTACCAAACTTGCTTGGGAGCTTAACACTGGGGGTTTCGTGTCAGACTGACCATCTGACCAGAATATCTGCTCATGTACCTCTGGGCCCAAGGTCGCGTATTTTGAGTTGGGCACTGTTGGCCTTGGCGCTCATGGGCTGTCACGCCACTGAGCTATGTGTAAATATAATTAAAATTTTAAAAAATGACTAGAAATCAGAACCACTCACCATTCATCACAGTAGTATTATATAATTTTCATAATTTATATATTTTTAAAATCTGTTTTTACGTTTTATAAATAGTTTTAGTTCACCCAATTTTTTTTTCTTCGATCCAATTCATTAAAAGAAATTTGCTTGTCGCTCTACTTACTAACCGATGAACATAAAATATTAAATAAATTATATGCTTCACCGTATTTTAAATATGAATTTAAAATAATGTAAGGAATGTTTGAAATACGATTATTGTTAACGGGTTTGGATATTCATTATGATTTTATTACGTAAAATGTGAAGGGGAAAAAAATGTTGTCAGAAATGTCCTTTTATCTCAAGTCATACTGTTTAACCTTTTCATTCCTTTGTATTAATAATCTAGTTTTTAAGATTATATAAATAGATTACAAATATTTATTT
>BMAO01017517.1:0-46013 GCA_019973975.1 Trichonephila clavata
AGAGAGAGAGAGAATAAATACGAAACATAAGTAAACGCGTATATCACATTAAGAAAATTTTGCTCATTGTTATCAAAATTACTTAAATAAATTAGTTATTCCATATCAGGCATGTCAAACACGCGGGCCACATGCGGCCCACCAATACATAGGTTGCGGCCGCGGAGATATTTTACAAAATTATTTTACAAAATTATAAAAAGCAATTTTTAAGGCTTTTTCATTTTGAAATTTATTTCTGGAAACCTCTTTTAAAATTTACGATATATTAACCTACTATCTATTCTTTTTCGAAAAAAATCTTTTTAATAAAAATATAGCCTTTGAATAAAATTTATTTGTAATATTTTATTACATTTTTCATTTAATTTTACTATGAAAAACGAATTTTTATTACATTCTTAATGCATTAAAAAATATTATATGCTATAGATCGCCCTGCGATTCATCGTGTGTGCTACCTTTATCTCCTTGAAGTGTCCAATCAACGAGAGGCGAATAGCTTGACGTCAGAGGAAGTTGGCATTTATTTTTTTAAAATTTAAAAACCCCAAGATGACCAAGACAAAAAAGTGCAAGTGTTTACTCAATCGTTTGTGAATGAACGTAGATTTTGGTTTTTATTCATAATGAACTAAAAAGTCATTTAATAAAAATATGATCAAACTTCAAGAACAGAGTAATAAAAGATGAACTGAAGATGAACATCATAATTTTCGAAAAAAAATGGGAACTGCAATATTTCGTTGTCGAAAACAAGAGAAAAATAGTGTGCCTGATATGCAAAAACTGTAATTCAGTTGCTAAGGAATATAATTTTAAAAGGCATTAAGACACAAATCAGAGAACGAATTATAAACAGTATGTTGCAAAACTTTGCGAAGACGATTAGACGGAATTGAAATCAAATCTTCAAAAATGAAAGGTGAAAAGTATTGTTTAAATTTGTTGAGTGAGTGAATGAGAGTGAGATAAACGTCACACTGTTCAGCGACTCGAGGGCGTTTAGCAGCGGATCATGGTCAAAGGTGAGGACGAAACCTGAGCTGGCACCCCTTCTCCGAGAACGTTTGACCCTTAACATTTAAAGTGCATCGGTCTCCTCTGCATGGCGGGTCTTCAGCGGTACAAGGCTCGAATTCGTATGAATCGAGTACATTACCTTCACAACTAGGCTACCGCGGCCCCCTAAATTTGTTGAAGACAATACAACTGCTGTAAAAACTAGTTATATACTATCACTTTTAATCGCAAGCACAAATTGAAGCCATTTACTTAAAAATAATTTATTAGTGAATGCTTAATTAAAGCGTAACAGTTAAGCGTAAGCTTAATTAAGAATAACCGTATTTGTTGGATTCGAAGCCGCACTTTTTTTCCAAGGGTAATGCTATTGAAAATCGGGTGCCGTTTAGAATCGAAGAGAAAAATTGTTGGATGGAATACTTAGAGCAATTACGGGTTCATGTATGCAATTAATAGTCTATAATACTGATAAAACAACTAATTATTCCTTTCTTATTAGTTCTCATTTTAAATTTATTTAATTTCGTAAAATTTGATATCGATAAACCATTTTATATTATTTTTCATTTTTCACAAAAATTTGTTGAGAATTTGGGGTGCGGCTTAAAATCGATTTGGATTGGGGGGGGGGGGGGAAAAAAACGGTTTCATGTCCAGCCACAAATAAAAAAATAATTAAATTGTAAGTCGAAATTCTTTAACCAGCAGAGGTTATGAAATAGTTGAGAATTATAGTGGAGTCGAGTCATGTGTTATGCATAATACATATTTTTGATGAATTTTTTAAACTTTTGATGAAGTGTTCCTTGGAAAAGTTGGTTTGTTATGCAACTGATAATGCATTTACCATGACCAGTATTACTAACGAGTTGCAAAATTAAAAGAAACAAGCAAACAACATGGTAAAAATAATTTTAAACATTTTCATTGCATTATTCCATAGCAAGTACTGTTCTTGGGCATTATTTAGATATTGGACATGTTTTAAAATAGTCAGCAAAATTGTAAACTATATTCCAGCATGTAGACCAGTGATTCCCAAAGTGATCTATATGGACCCCAGGGTCTATGACGATTTGCAAGGGGTCCACGACAGCAAAAAATAATATGGGGTCCATGATGTGTAAATGGGGGTCTACGATAGTGGCTCTCATCAAACCAGATTGTGACTAATATTAAAAGGAAATTTAATCAAGTGGAAACTAGACTTACCTACTTAACAGATTTATTTACTAAATTTAATGAGGTTTAACTGCAGTTACAAGGCAACAGCATAAATATTATTAAAACAAATTCCATTTCAACATTTCTTACCAGAATTAAGCTAAAGGAGCATAATTTAGGACGTCGCCAACATTTAAATGCCCTTTTTTTAGATTTTGAAACTAGGTTTGAGAATGTTTTGACTATCGTAGAACCACAATAGACAGTGAATTCATGTGGTCGCTTTGAAAAAAAAATGTCAGATTATAAGAATTAAGCTCTAGGAATATGCACTAACGAAGATCTTAAAGTAAAGTTTAGAAATGATGTCAACAATTTTAGCTTTAAAAAGATATACCTGTTATTTATTCCATACTATGGAATATCTTGAGGAAGTTTTTAATTGTTTTTCCGATTGAGAAGGACTTTCAGTGCGCTTGCCAATCTCCAAAACAAAAAAAGAAAGAAAATACTGGACACTATTAACCGAGGAGATATATTTAGTGTTAAAACCTGGTAAGATTAATGCCAAATGTTGAAATTTATTATTGCATCCTCAGATTTCTCCCTCCCTCTAAAAGCTTTTGTTTGTTGATCTCAGTTATTTTATGCATTAATTATATTTTAATTTAATTAACTAATTTAATTTACTAACATGTGTTTTCTTAAGTTTTAAACTCTCCTATACTTTACTACAGTTTAAAATATTAATTTTTTAAAGTAAATAGCTCTATACCAGCTGTCAAAACACATTTAATTTGATAAATTTGCATAAATTTGATATTAGGTAAGTAGGGGGTCTACCCGAAGCTGAAAAACCTGTCAAGGGGTCTATGAGACTAAAAAGTTTGGGAGCCTATGATGTAGACTTTAACATCGTCGATTTGCTTCATTTCTGGAAAATACAGAATGTGAATTTATTGGTCAAACATATTCTACAAAAGTTCAATGGATTTCGAGTCATAAAGTGTTAAAACAATTTTTTAAATTGCAGAATGAAATCATTATTTTCTTGGAAACAAAAAAATATATATGAATTTGCTGAGTTAAAAGATGAACATTGGGTAAAGCTCCTAGCTTTCTCAGTTGATATTACAAGTCAACTTAACTTAAGCTTCAAGGTAAAAATCCTTTAGTTACAATGCTATTTGAAAAAAATAAGTTTCAAACAAAAATTATTACAAACAGAAAGAGAAAACTTGTCTCACTTTGAAAGCTTTCAAAATCTATTGATTAAATCACTTAAATTTAAATTTACAGAATATTCTCACTAAATTAAATTGTTAGAAATGGAATTTGATCGAACATTTTCCGATTTTAAAAATTTTGAGTTACAATTTCGTTTTTTAACTTCACCTCTATCTATCGATATTAAAATTGTTGATGAAATCTTACAAATGAAATTAATTGAAATCTGTTGTGATTCTTTGCTGAAGCAAAAATGTTTGAAAATTGAAAATCTAGGTTTAAACAATATTATTCATCTGTTGCTAGGTTTCTTAAAATGTTATCATTTGTTACGCGTATAATCAGTGGCTATGTTTGAAAGTATTTATTTATGCGAGAAATTTTTTAATTTAATGAAAAATATGAAAAATTCAAAAAGGTCAAGATAAAATGATAACCATTTATCATCATTTTTTTAAAATTACACCAGTTCAATATGATCACCTAAATATTGATGATTTGTTTTGAGGGGGAAAAAAGATGTTAAATATGTTCTATAAAAGTAATATTAAATTGTATTTCGTATTATAACTCTTATTTTTATTTTCTATATGAAATACAATCTGAAAAGTAAAATGAAATATTAAACTATTATGTATGTATAATTATAATACATTGAGTTTCATAAATGTAGAATATAATCATTCTAAAATTCTGCTTCATTAATTTTTTGAACATTGAAAACATGCGGCCCTCAACTTAATATAAAATAGCTCATGTGGCCCGTGATATCAAATGAGTTTGACATGCCTGTTCTATATGCTACCCACATATATATATCAAAGACTGGAAAAGTTTATCTGAGAAAATTTTATCAAAGAACTGTTAGCTAAAATGTTATTGGAAACAAATGAATTAAACTGAATGCTGGAGCCAAAACCGTTTAGTCAAAAAATATCTTCATGTGTTATACAACTTACTTTACTTCTGTTCAAATGGATTTTAAATTTTTAAAAACCTCTCTCCATTGCCACTCACTAGAAACTAATAATTTAAAAACTCCGTAGATGTGACATTTATTAAAATATAAAAGCCTCAAATGATTTATTCTTCATGTTTTTTTTCTATAATATTGATTCGTATAGTTTCATACACTGATGTAATATATTCTCGAAGAAGATAAAGTAGCAGATGTATATTTGAAATAAAAAATGAATGTTTCAATTTGTATTTATTTGTTATCTTGGTTATCTGAAAATTCCTATTTTTAATCATTTTTTATAATTATTATTGTATTTCTGCCATTTTATTATTTTAACTTTTCTTTTTCATATTACTTAATTTTAACATACCTATTTAACTTAGTTGTTCAGTAAGATTCGAAATATCATTGGTTAAACTTCATCTTCAATCAAATGAACCTATTTTTAGTTATCTTAAATGGTTTCAAAGCTCTACAAACATTCTTACGAACATCTTCAGGCAATATATTTTGTCAAAGACGTAATTTATCCAAAATTTTTAATTTACGAGTCAAATATGTTCCTAAGAAAATTTATAATGAAATTTACAGTTATATTCCAAGTTGAATACGACAACTGAACAAATATTTAGAAAAAAATTGGAAGAGAAATAAATGAGGAACAAAATACTTTAGTAGGTGGATAAATTATCTTAATTTGCATTCCACAATTAAAAACTATCCATTTGTTCACAAACAGGGTCAAGTTTTGGGCGAAAACTTTCACTTAACTCTCGAATTTGACCTTTCAGAAGAGAAACCTTATTATACATTCTAAGTTAACACTAAATCAAATTTTTAGTCTGGCAATCAAAGTCACAGTTAAATTATTCCGCACGAAATTAAGTAACTCATTTTGAATAACTTATTGTCTGCTGTTTTTTTTTTTTCTTAATTGATGAAACTTCAAGAGTTGAAAAACACAAACTTGCCTAATATATAACCTCACCACATCATTGGCCCAATTTCATCCGTCGGGGACAGAGACGTATTGCAACAGAATTTCTATTTCCCTGTCACAAGAGATCTTCCAGTTTACCTTTCGAATTTCCGGTACATTTCGTTACGACATGCACAGTTATTGCTGTAACTTGTTGATTTCTAAGAATATTTACTGTAAAAAAAATATATATTATGTATTTATTTGACTTTTGTTTTTTTATATTACTAGTCAAGGTCATATGTAAAAGAGTACCGCCCGTCTTTAAAGTTGAAGGACTTCTAGATTTAAAAACAAACGATTCTGAAAATGACAGCAGAAGCGCGATGAAATAAATCGTATTCTGTTTTTATCGTTTGGTAAAACAACGGTAAGTTCCAGACTTATTTTGACTCAGGGTTAAGGCGGATTGCACAAAGTAAACCTCGTAGATGAATCATATAATCAGGTGGTATTGAGTAGCATTTGATTTTGATGAAAGAGTTCTTTAGATAATCGGGTTCTATAACGGAACATTGCAAAATCTCTTATTAGCAAATAATTTAAATGAAGGATATAGGAGTACCAAGGTTTTGTTTTTCGTGATTCGTACATTATTTCTCTAAAAATATATTGCGAAAAATACAATGTATGTTTCGCACGAACAAAAAAAAAACAAAAAAAAAGGCAGGAAAAATTAGTTTGAAGCTCATCTTGATCATAAATTTTCAAACAAGTGATGAAGAAATATTTTAAAATATTTCTTCATCACTTGTTTGTAATTTGTGTAAAGGATAACAGCATCAAGGCTTGTTTTTATGATTTATATAAAAGTTCTTGAATAATTTCATAACATAGAAAGCATTATTCAAAAACTAATTAAAAAAGATTATTCAAAAATCTTATAAATCAATTTCAGTGCTTCCTTGATATTTATGAATTTTCAGTTCAAGGCTTATGTAAAAGGAAGAATCTTTTTTTTTAATTTAGTTCTTTTTAAATTTTTGACATTGCCGAGTATTCATTTAATACAATTGCTAATTAGTCTGGCATAGTTTATTTAATTTTAAAAAAATAAGTGCACTTTTATGCGTTAAAATAATTTACTTTTCTGAACTTTTAATCAGAACTCGTAAAAAAATAATTTTGAACGTATTTTAAAAATGAATAATCTCTAATCAAAGACCAACTGTTGTTTTTGAAAGCGTTGCCAGGTGCAAGAATTTTAAAATGTAACTTCAATAAAAAGGTTTTAGTATGGATGGATTAAATAAAACTACATAACATTTTTTTTTAAAAATTGAAACCACTTTTGAATATTTTGTTATATTTCTCAAGTTGCAAGTTACCAAAAATTCAGAACATGACTGAATATAAAACGAATTAATTTAGAATTTGAAGACAATTTGAGACTTCTATATTTTTCTCAAGATCTTCAAACTATTTGTTTTTAATTTGGCTTTCTTTTTGGAATGTTTTTTGACTAATAATTATAATATAAGTAATAATTATAAGTAATTTGCAGGATTTTTTTAAAAAAAACTGTAATTGTATTTATATTACTTAAAACCTTTGAATAAATGCTCGGAAGAGTCAAAACTATTCGTTTTTGTCGAAATTTGAAGTCTCGTTTGACAATAATTTAACAATAAAATTATTAAATGAATTTTTTTTCAATTTTGCTATAAAAAATATATAATTTTCACTCTAGTTTCTTATTTTTAAAATTTGATTGGGTGCATGTAGCAAGAACTCTTTTTTAAACCAAATTGCTTTTTTTTTGTTAGATTTTAAAAACAAACGTATTGTTTGTTATTTTCACTTTGTATCATGCATGGGCAATTTTGAGCTTAACTACTAAAGTTCCTTCTAATAGAATGATCAAAAAACCATTGGGACTTTTGATCTTTCCAACTTTTACATTCAACTTTTGCTATAATTTGTTTGTGAAAATTTTTTTTTTCCCTTTGTAGCGCTTACTGTTAATTATTTTTCAAGACTTTTCCCTTTATTTTTGGATTTCGTAGCACATAAAAAGAATAATTCTTCTTGGTTTTGTAATCAAAACTTTTTTTTCTTTTCAACTAACTGTAAATCACATTAATACATTTGACCAGCAGTAAATAGGTTACATATAATTCGTTTACTTATATTATATGGAAGACAATTAGCATACTTATTTTCTTTGAATTTTCTTTTGATAAAAAAAAGAACGTGTGGGGGAAAGCCACGCGATAGAAGCGAAACTTCTTTTGCGACGTTGGCCGTAAATGCAGGAATAGATCTAATTATATTAAACTGCTGAGATAACTTTAATCAAATAAAATTCGAACATTTATTGTATGAAAATGTTTTTATTCAATTTTCTGCATCATCATTTTCCAAGAAAGACACAATAGGTGTGTGGTAACTAAAGTAGGATATAAAAATCCTCGATTGTAGTCAATCAAGAAAATGTGAGAAAACTGCATCAATCGTGGTTCCGTATATTGTTTTTCCTTCTCTAGAATCGGTATTCATTGTCAAATTCAGTGTCCGTTTCAAGGATTCAATGAGTGGCTTTGCTTCTTCTGAAGCAAAATTAACATTAAAGTTTCCAGTTAAGATAACCGCCTTTAATCATCAGTGGATCCAATGATTGCAGCAGCCTCTGATGTGTACAGCACTAAAACTTTATGGATAAAGATGATAAAAGATGCGACAGAACTACATGGTGATCGCCAGGAATTGTTGCTGGTTTTATTTTTTTTCTTTCACGAAACACTTTTCCTCTTTTTTGCATTTGTTCTATGCTATCTGACCAGAATTTATTTTGATTCAATGAAAATAAAAATTAATAATATAAACTTAATGCATCGCTAACAGAAGTCACTGTGTTTGTTTACAAGCTGTGTAGCGATTCTGGCGCGAACGTTAGTGACATAAACGCAATGCCCCAGACACTCCCGAAACGGGAAGAACCATATAATTGTAATATTTTGGGTGCGTTTATTTCGTTTAAAACGGCACATTTATTACATAAAAACTACGTAAATTCGCCACGCGAGTTCGTTACGAGAGTAGCAAGGGTACCCACTTAATGACACCAATACCTAAGCGCCTTTCGTCCATGGCAGCAAGATATACTTTTGATACTCCTTAGCAATAGTCCAACTTTTTCAGGAATGTGACGCAAGTCGCGTGGTGTACCCCCCCCCCTCGCTCTCTTTTCCTCCCGCTCGCTATCTCCTCACCATGGCGACGTTTCGGGGAGATGGGGGGAATAACTACTTCCGTTCGTTTTTTCACTGTTACGCAAAACTGGGTAAATTTCCCATTCACTCCCGTCTGCAAAGAAATTTCACTTCAAAAACAATTCATTGATTTAACATGTAAAAATGCGACAGTGAGAGACAGTAGCGTAACGTACACCTCCGCATTACGGGGGGCAAGGATTCTAGAAGGCCCAAAACCTGACTTTGCAGGGGGACCCGAATACGCCACTGGTGAGAGATGAATGGTCATGGTCACGGACTCCTGAAAAGTCTTAGTGCCACTCAAAACTAGTAGAAATGTTGATTCTTGTTCAGTGGCGCACACAAGGAGGTGTCCTGAGGGTCCGGACACCCCCCAAAGTCCTTGAGTTTTTTTTTTTGAATTGATGATAATCCTATATATATATAACGTAAAATTTATTTAAGTACTTGTAATTAGCAATTTATTTCATTAATTAATGCTACTTATTAATTGAATAATTTATCTTTTACTGTTTTTTGCTAACAAAATCAGCAGAATCAATTGGTGTTGTCTTGAGGTATGATACGAGGTGGGGACTTTCGACCTTGGATTCCCCCCTTGAAAAATTTGTGTGTGCGCTACTCTGTTCTCGTAAAATCTATCAAACTCAAAACCCTTGGCATGCTGTTGAAGTTTGGAGAAAGTTAAGCCATCTTAGGTGTCGTCCTAGTCATTTGATCCGGATTCAAAATTAAGAAGTTTATCACCAATAGCTTTCGAAATACTACAAATACAACAACAACGAAAAAAAAATGTATCTTTTTTTTTTACTGAAAATTCACAAGTATTTCAAGACAACAGAAAATATCTTTACACAAATATACTTCCCCGCAGAATGCACAACTCGTACAGAATCTCGAAACTGTTCAAATAAAAAAGAAATCACCAATAATTTATTATTATTATTATTATTCGTTCAAATGGCTACCATCCAAGAATTGGTGTTTTTTAGATTTTTACGCGAAAGGGTCAACCACTTCAGCGATGTATTTTTTTTTTTTATCTCCATCCCTACTATTCGAATCCCTCCCAGACAAAAATTTCGCATTCTATTTTTACGAGAATGTTACGGTTGCAGTCGAGTGGAAGGTCACCGGAGCTTGATAGGAAGAAGGATGAGGAATTGCCTTTAAAAATAACAACTTTGCCAATTTTCTAAACACAAAAGAACTTCGCTCCTTTCACAGACCAGAAAGAAAAAAAGAATATTGTAAGAGTGAATGAAGTGAAGAGGGGAAAAAAGCATCAGGCAAAAAAACGTGAAGAAGCGTGGGAAGATAGAGAAGAGTAAATGACTTGAGAAGAATTTTGGGTGACTTGAAGGATTAAACATCTTTATTACTAACATTTTATAAAGTTGTTATTAATTTTTTTCGTATATGGCTCATAAAAAAGCATGTACAAAGTTGAAAATTGGTTAAATTAAAGTATAGGGTTCAGATCTGAGATTTTGGCAACTTGAAAAAAAAGGTCGCCTATTTTAAGAGTTGATAGAAATACTAATATTGAAAGGTTGTCGCCAAACAAGTTTTTGCCAGAACAAAATCGTTATTCATCTAAAAAGTCGCCAAATTTAGCGTTCCTTTTTTATTTTTGCCGAAAAATTTTTAATGTATTTTTGTTTAGAAGCGAAAGAATGAAAATCTAAGTTATATTTTTAATATAGAATAAACTAATTTATAAGGTGCAGGTTGGCAATTTTGGCATTTTTGGCAATTGTAAAAAAAAGTCGCCTAGCTATTTTAATTGTAAACAAAAATATTAATATTGGCGGGTTTTCATCGCAAAAGTTTGTCAAAACAAAATCGTTACCCGAAAAATCGCTGAATTTGGCGTGTGCTTCCTTTTTTCATTTTCACCGAAAAATTTAAAATCTATAGTCATTTCGAAATGAAAGAGTGAAAGTTTGTTACATATAGTTTTAATGTAGAAAAAGTTAATTTGAAAAACAAAGGAGGTAAAGTATTTAGAAATGAACAAAACAGATTTCATACGAAAATTCGGGTGGAAATTAAGTTATTTTGAATTCTTAAAAATATGAAGGATCTTTCAAAATATAATTTTGTGCATTTTTGATATGATCAATGTTTTTCTAATGGAATACGAGAACTTAATTATAAATAGTCATAAAGCATTAATCAATATATATTGTTTTAAATAGTAATGTAATATAATATTTTCTTTCTTGAAATTTGAAGGAATATAAATTTCAATAATAGTTATAAGTCTATAACATAGACTATAAAAGTTATTAATATTTACTGAGACCTTATGAATTAATTCAGTGGGTCGATAAATGAGTACCAAGCCTGCTTGGGAACTAAACACTGGGGGGGGGGGGTTCACATCAGACTGACCACCTGACCGGAACATTTTTCATGCACCTCAGTGCCCAAGATCATAAAAACTTAGATGAGAATAGTAGGCCTTGACCCTCATTAGATATTGCACCACTGAAATAGGACTGATGAATCAACGGAGCCAATAATATCAACAAAAAAAGAAATGAAGCTTGAAAATATGTTAAAGAGTATTTAAAACTAATCAATGCGTGAATTGCTTTTATTATTATTTTTAAAAATTGTCTATAACTTTCGATTTCAAATAATAATCGTTAAAAACAAATTTACAAAATTAAAATTGAGTACATTCAAGTTTTTTTTTTTTAAAAAAGAAATAGCATTTTCAATTAATAACATTGGTAATTGAAAAAATAATATTCACATCTTTCAATTTTGATATTTTTCCGAAACTTTAATTTAAATCCTTTCGATTTTTTTTGTGAGGGTATGGTTTTGGTACTATTCAAAGCAGAGTTTCCAGAGAGGGGTCTGTAAAAGTTTCAGAATATTCCACTAGAAAAAAAAATTGTATTTCAGGGATCAATAGCATGAACAAAAAGAGGCTCAAGATAAAAAAAATTCCATAATTAAATATTTCTTTTGGGAATATTACGTATGCTTGTATGGATGTCCTTTAAGCTGGGACTTAGAGAGGAGAGAAGGGGGTCCATAAGCAAAAAGAAAAAAAAAACTGTAAGCCCTTGCCAGCAGAACATGTTCCTATATCATAATATCCCACTAGACCCTTACACAGAGCGAGTAAGATGGATTCATGGTCACGTGGGGTTTTCGACAAATTCGACGTCTTCCATCAGTGCAAAATAAGGTGTAGCGTGATTCATTCGACCTCATTATCAGTTTCCAATCCTCAGATGTCCACAGTCCTTTTTCTTGACACCACTGTAAACGAATATTTGCATTTCAGGCATACAGTACAGTCCCTAATTTGCTGTACAATTAATAGAAGACAACGCCGATCAGTCACTTGGAAAACTGTGTTTGTACCGCATTTACATCTTCTAGGGAAGGACATCGTAATCATTTAGAAAACTCTGTATTTTAAAATTTTATTCGCTTAGAATAATTCTATTAATATGCTCTGGTATAAAATCTGCTTTATATTTCATCTCCTATGCAATAATGCTAAATAATTCATAAAATTTGGAGTATTTTTAAATTAAAAAAATATTGTTTAATAAATGGATGTACATGCGGCAATGTCCAAAGACGTTATAAGGTATGGCCCAACTGGGTCTAGGGCCTCACCCCCAGTGGGGCCTCGTTTCGTTCTCGACTCAGTCTTAATAAGACCATGATCCGGACAATTTTAATGGTTAAATATCATTCACGTACATTTCCTCCAAAAACCAGAATTTCATACTGCATGTTAAAATTGATAAGATTGTATTATTATGTAGTCACCGTTATGCATGTCTAGGCCTAGGTCTAATACAATAAACAATCATTCAACTCATTTAGTCGAAGTGTGGCCATCGGTTGAGTGTGGTTTGTGCCTATGTTATGAGATTGTCAGTCGTGAACATTTATTTGTTTTAAATTACCATTTGTACGAGTATTAGACAATGCATGCTGTATACTATCTATTTTTAAAAGTCACAGGTAAGGCCTACATTTGCATAGAGGCCCAGGATCCCAAAAAGCATTAAGATGTCCCTGGCAATGTTACTTGGAACAATTTTCCATCTTAAAATGTATTCTTTGTTTGTACCGGGCTCTGGCATAACGCAAAGACAGTCTTAGAAATGAATAAAACAGAAATGAACTATGTGATGAAATACGTATAGATATAATTTATTTGTCTTTAAATAAATTATTCTACATTTGTATAAGTAGATTCATTTCTTCACAAATCAGCCAATGCTCACAAAACCATGAATTGTTTTTAAATAAATTACCGACATTTATTTCCCAATAATTTTGCATGCAATCTCCATAAGTAATTTATGAATCTGTGATTCAGTAACATTTCCTTTTCAAGCAGTACTTTTTAATCTTTTCAACTCTAGATCGTGAATAGGATAGTTTCCGGCTTTTCCACCTGAGAATAAGAGAGAATAACAACATTAAGTAAGTTTCCAGACCACAGGTTACAGTACTTTTAAATTCAAAGTAGCATTGAATCTCTAGAAACGTGTCCTTCAAAAAATTCGTAACTTTCAAAATATTCCTTCGTTGAGTGAATTGCATCTTTCTCAAACTACTGTAGATTCTCAATTGGGTTCTTCCCGTAATTATAAAGGTAAAAATTCCCGATTCGTATCTTCCTCTTTTCTGAGAAAAACAACCCCGCACGTTCTAATACATTTAATAATGATAACCTTTCATATTTTAAATTTCAACCAAAATGAATGCATACGAGTCACTCCTTAAAACAATAGCAAAATGATAAATGACGTTGAATTTTCATTGTTTGTTTTGTAATTGATAGTTGTTTTTCTTTATAGACACTCGGATTGTACTGATGCATCAAAGACATACAGTAATACCCGGAACTTACGCGATAGGAGAGACCGATTGACAACTGCGTAAAAATGCTCGTTGTGGGCCGTCTGCGGCTCGCACGTTTTACATCACGTCCCTGAACTATATGGTGCTGCATTAAAAAGTGATACCACCTCCAGGGGAATATACTAGATCTACCGTAGCCCCGTTAGAAAAAAATGCCCTTTCATTTGAAGGTCATTACTTTAATTTGAAAAGGCGCTTTTTTTTAATACCACCTTTCACTTAAAATTTCATTAGTCATATATAAGGACTTTTTTAAAAAAAATTTCAAACTGTGTGTTCATTTGAATAGCTTAAGAGGGTGCGGCAGATAAATTTTCGAAAAATTATCGATTTTCGCTTTTTTTAAATATTTTCTAAGCATTCAAATATTTCTGCTTAAAATGGTATATGATATGAGGAAATACGATAGCTAGTAGTATTTTTATTTATTTTTATATAAAGTTACTCCTTGAGGCGCATCAAATGAGCTCTGCTAAGAGCACCTGCGTTTTCCCTTGCATAAGTTTCTGATGCGCACAAATCCATATGATGTTCAAGTGGAAAAGTTAGAGTGTATTGGAAATATCCAAAAATGTCCATGTATTTTGTTCAACTGAGTCAATTAATAACACCATATGTTCAGTGAGTTCAATATCTACATTTCTGGAATTAAAAACGCTACAATTTGTGCAAATGTAGCTATTGTGCAGTTCAATATGAGTCATGTAGCAAAATTAATGATCTTAAAGCATTGTGATACTGAAACAAGTTATAATTGTGTGCCATGCTTCAAAAAATTAGATGCACGTAGGATTCGTGTAGGCGAACGAAAACATCGTGAAATCCCCTCAAACGGCTAAATTGTTAAAAATAATGGGGGAAAAAAAAGAGAATTAAAGAAGACCCTTTTGCAGGAGCAGAGGGTAAAGAAAATGCTTCACATGCTTCTGGAAAGTACTAAAAAAAGTAAATGCTCAAAAATTGCAAATTTTTACTTGAAAGCCTCTTTTCTCAAAATGCAATATTTTTTTACTTTCTGTACCTTTTTTTTCAAAAACTACTTATTATAAAATCCTCAAATCTTTAGTGAGCGTAATTTTAACCTGTTTACACATTTTAATGGAGGGAATTAGATATATCTAGCAAACTGTTTTAGAAAAGGCATTTTTAAACTAAATTTTAGGGAAAAAATTGGACATTGTTTGAAAAATTCATAATTACTTTAAATTTAAACAAAGAAACAAAATCCTTCGTTAAAGTTTAATCAATAGATCGACCAATTACCTGTTGTAAAAATTTATCCGTGAGAAGTAAGTAGTTTCTGAGAAAGGGTACATAAACTTACGCAATTTAACGTGGACTCCTATGGACGTGCCGGACCCCCTTGAACTTAAACCAATTATAAATTAATCTCTTCTTAGCTATTTGGTATTCGAAAATTTTTGCTTAAAAATTTTGGACTTTAATGAAATTGAGACTGATAGTTTTATGCAGAATCATTCGTATTGATTTATAAATTTGTTAACATTATTTTTTTTATCTTTCCAAAGGACACTTTATACATATAAAAATTCTTTCTTTCAAATCATTTAAGACATTTAATGGAATACTTTTAGAAATTTATTACTGAGACCTAGATTAAAGCTGAAAGCAACACAGTTAAGATATTTAACTACTTTACTTAATTCTTAAGCTACCGTACTCATGGCGGAGAAAAACTCATAGAAACGTTTAAAATGTGAATAATTTTTGTATTTTTTTTTAACTTTAAGAATCTGAAAATAAAATAATTGGATTTTAATTGCTGAAAAATATAAAACTAAACAGCGAGTATCGTAACACCCACTGCGACAGAAAATGTTATATGAAATCAACAAAAATTACAGCAAAATAATTTAACTGAAACGAATCCATCATGAACAATTGCAAATTTAGGAGAAAGGTAACAGGTGCTCTTAGAGGAGAGCTATCCACCCTACTCTTCTGATTTGTCTCCTCTCTTCTGATTATTTTCATTTCACTAAAATTTATCTTGCTATTTTTGTGTATAGTGAGATGAATCATAACAAGCGTTATTGGAATGTGATTTAGGTCATGTTAATCCTTTAATTTCTGTGTTTAGTGTCAGTCTTATTTCCTTTGCAATCTTAACAATTTCAACAATAAAGAAAAAATTCTTTTTAGAACAGTGCATTTATCATAAAGAGATAAATATTATTCTTGCAACGAATTTAAATTGTTCTTCTTTCCAAACTACAAAGCAAAAATTGTAGCCTTTTGTGAAGATAACTGGACAATTTGAAATTTTCAGTAAACCATCGTAATAACATTCAAATTTCTGGACAATAACAGCAACATCAAATTACATATTTACTGTGTTGTTTGGTTACATCTTACCTTATGATAAATTAATATCGTACATAAGAGGAATTACGATAAAATGCTTGGTAACCAATACCATGAGCGAGTTAAAATAAGAAATAAGGTGAATATCCTCAAAACTATTTATAAAAAAGTCAGCTGATTATTTTTTTCTTAATTTATTTTATCATTCATAAATTGCTTATTATTTACTGATTTGAACGTTATTCGCTTGAAATTAGGAGTAAAAAATAACATTTCAACACCATTTTCTGTTTTGATTATAAAGAAAAGTCAAAACACATAATTCAAAACAATTTATTCATGAATATTACAATATCATTAGCCTTTACCTGCATCGTTGGAACAAGTAGCAAAAACTTTCATTTGTATCTGAGCTTTATTTTAAAGAAAACATACTTTTTCAGATTTCAATTCTTTATAAAGAAAAAAAGGAACAAAATAAATATTAAAATTGTGCGTATAGAAGTAAAAAATGTGTAATAAAAAGAAATGAAAAAAAAAGATAAGATAACGCGAACAATAGTTGCTTCTTTTTTCCAAACGATAAATAATTCTTTTGAATATTTTCATTCACATTATTTTGTTTGAATTTTTCCTAAATTTGAGCTGTTTATATTTCAAAATATTTTATCGTAATCAGGAAAACATTTATAAGTACTATTTATAAATATTTCTTCTTGGAAAGTTACCCTATGAAGTATTGTTTTTTTTTAAAAAATATCAACTTAATCAATAAAACAATTTTCGAATGTAGGCCAATGTTGCAAACGATTTCTCTCAGAAAAAACTTTTACTTTGATATGTGTGTATCAAATAATTTATTTCATAACATCACGATTTAATAATGAAAATAAAATGAGAACTTTTTCTGCATCATTGTATAATTTTGCATTATAAGAACTGTTGAAATTATGTTTATTCATTGACGTCTTTTTTCCTGTATATTATCATTATCTTCATTTTCAACTCTGTGTAGCATTTTAATATCTACCACAACCCATTTATTTCTATTCAAGTTTTACACGTCTTTCTCAAGTTTTTCCTTCCTGATGTTTTTTCAGTCTCTTTCTTAGCTTTTTCAAGGCGGCTTTTTCAGATCTGATTGCTCTTTATTATTTTACGAAAGAATTTTTTCATGAATTTTGAAGAAATAAGAAAGACAACAATTTTTCTGTCGACGTAAAAATTTTTATCGGTTAAAGTTATTGTTTAATAAAGTGTTTACAAATTTTCTTTTGAAATGTGCATATTAAAGAATTAAATTATTTTAAAAATGAATAGTTTATTAATTTTAATTTTACAAAACAATAGGGAAAGACATTTTCTAAATAAAATATGTCTAAGAATCTGCTCCTTTAAAACAGTGTTATACAATTTCTTGCTTTACAATGTAAATAATGTAAAAATACGTTTCCTGTATTTTGCATTGATAAGATCATTGTACGAAGCTATTTATAAATACTAGCTGCAGATGTTTAAATAAATATCTAACATCATGGATAGGCAAATAGCAATCCGTGGAACGCATGCGGCCCGCAACGAGTTTTTTTTTAGGCCGACCGTTTGTGTTTTTTAGGCAGAAATGTTCTCTATATTTAAGGTCAACATATATTTGTGAGCAACGTTTTCTTGCATAAGTTCAACAAGAATAAATATAGAGACCATTTGGCTGACATTAACTTTCAGGCAAGGACGTCTTAAGGCATGGGCCTAGGCCACAATGGAGGCCTCGTCTCGTTCTCAACTCAGTCTTAATTAGGGTTTCTGATTTGCCGGATTTTTCCATTCCCGGGAACGTAATTGTCTCTCATTCCCGAAAATACATCGAATTTTCAAAAAATTTGAAAACATGTTATTTTTAATTGATATTAATAACAATTATATAAAATGAGAATTCATATAAATTCCAAAATTTATATGAATATTCATTTATATATTTTTTATTCATTTATATATTCAACTAAAAATTTAAAAAATGTATAATATGCTTATATTTTCTTTTTAAAATGTGATTTGAGAAAATATAAGCAACCTATGCTTTTGTCACTTAGCCTAGTTCTTAGCCGTATTATAAATAATCCTGCTGCAGGAAAGGCTCTCTCAGCTTCAGCTAATGTCTGAGGAATTGTTTTCAAAGCCTAACCCAGTTTAATGTTTGAGGATCAATTTTGAATTATTTTTTAATCAATCCTGAATCAATTATTTTTCTAATGTTGCTACTAAGAGATAAAAATTAATATACATTTAATAACTTATTTGCTGCTGAAATAATGATCACGTACGTTAAAAATATGAATTCTTGTATTTAAGAGATTTTATTTGTGTAACTTATTTCTTGTTTATGAAATTGCTATATTTTGTAACATAAAAATAACTAATTATTAATGTAAGAATCTCACACAAAAGTTTGGTAAAAAAAAAAAAAAATGACAAATAAGAGAATTTGTGAGATTTTTTCAAAATATTCTTTTCCAAACAGTTTGGGAGCTCATTTCCCTTCTTTAAACTGCTGATTCAAGTAAGTAGTTTATAATGAAGACCAGTATCTGAAAAAAAAATGAAATAGCATATTAAATAAGTCGCAGTGTTAAGTGTAAGTACTTTCGTTATCAACACATATCATGTATCAGCAAAATATCAGAATAATCGTACTGGTAGCCTATGAAATAATGTTCCTTTATAAACTAAATACTTTTAATTGGCGAAACAATGTTCCACAGACAGACAAAAATTTATCAGGACAAATATGACTCTTTCCTACGACAATTTGCGAAAATTCTCCCGGATTCTTCTTGGGAGTTTCTGTTTCTCTTATTCCACTCTCCCCCCACTCCTGAGGGATATTTCTCCTTCAAAGGAATTCGGGGTAAGCGATAGCAAATTTCAGTCCGGCTGTCAGTTAAAATTTATATCGGAGGTTGAAATCCACAGTCTAGTCAAAAGTAACTGCCTCAGATTATTTCAGCTTGAAGTAATTTGCCGGGAATTCCCGTTAACGAAGCATCCTTCCTGGGAGTACAAAAAGGATGAAAATGTTATGATTTCCCGGCAGCCCGGAAAGAAACCTTAGTCTTTTAATAAGATCATGATTTGAATAATTTCAATGGTCTAATGTTTTTTCCGGTTGTATTCTCCGAAAAATTGGGAATTCGGACTGGCTACATGTGATGACCATTATCCCTGAATAGGCCTTGGCCTACCACCATACACCATCATTATTCATTCAGTCCAAAAGCGGCAGTCAGTCGAGCCGGTTTGTGCGATTGTCAGTCATGCTCATTTATTTGTTTCGGTTTATTGTTCGTAAGAGTATTTGACAACGTATGCTATATACTGTCTTCTTTTAAGTGTCATAGGTGGGGTTTATATTTGTGTAAGGGCCCAGGGCCTACTTTTCGTAGGGACCCAGGGCCTCAAGAAATCTTATGATGTCCCTGCTTGTAGGCTGTGATGAGAATTTCAACAAGCAATCTCACACCGGATTTCAAAAAATTGTAGAAAAGTGTGATAGGGTACATTTGTCTCATGAAGCTTTCTAAAATTAAATGGGCTTGCAGCTATGGATATGAAATTAGCCCAACAAGCAAATAGGTACAATCTGTATATTTTCTGAGATGCAAAGTTAATTAATGTACGTAATCATTTTAAAAAGGGGCGGTTTTCAAGCCAAAACAATTGCCAGCCCCTGTCTCATATAAATTAATTCTCTTGGAGTCTTACACTACATTAACACATTCCTTCTCAATACATTACAAGGTGCATTGTCACAAGTAGATGGATACCTTTGGTGGTTATACCCTACTGTTTCTTGATCAGAACATCACAAATTTTGTTCAACAGGTGCAAAGATGGTCTGGGATGGCTTAGGTATTAGGGATGGTCTGAAAATTCTCTAAGTAGCATATTAAGATAACTCCAAAACGATTCCCACTCCCCTAAATAGCACAACATTTCTTGTAGACTTTTGCATCATAGCCTTTTTATGGGAAGGTGAGTTGCTGCGCTTCTATTCCTAGTTTATCTCATTGGCTTCTGGATCATATTTTTAGATACAAGATTTAAACATAGCGAGACCAAAAAATATTCCTCTTTTTCTTGCTACAAATGATTCAACATCACCCTTGACAACTCGTGCCGTGTTGTTTGTTTCTGAAAAGATATCAGTGATCGTGGAACCCAGCATGCTGTGATTCCTTTTACATGAGAAAGTCTTGAATAATTTTCTGCACATTGTAGAACTTAGATCGATCTCAGTAATGATTATTTGGGTGGTTGCTTTGATATAATTCTCATTTTCTTCAATGCAGCAAGATCGTTCGTGAGTGAAAATATTCTATTTATTGGATCATCTTTGAGGGATTTATTGGATCAGTTTGAAAATTCATTTTTCTCCTTACAACATTGAAATATTATGGTGAATCATTTCTATACAGCCATCATCAGTTTTGAATATGTTCAGTTTGGTTTCAATTTCATGATCAGTTCTTTTACGTATTACAACAGGGTGATATGATGGACTATCATTTCCATAAGGCCAGGGATGCCTTAAGACATCTTGAGGCCCTGGGCTCCTACACAAATGTAGGCCCCACTTATGACCCTTAAAAGTAGACAGAACATAGCATACGTTTCCAAATGCTCGTACAAACAATAACCCGAAACAAAAACAAAATGTGTATGATTTACAATCGCACAAACCGGTTCGACCGACTGCCGCCTTTTGACTCAATGGATAATGATGGTGTATGGTGGTAGACTTAGGCGACATGGACGACGGTCATCACATGTTGCCAGTAGATATATCCTCCGAAATTCCCAGATGTTTGGAGAATACAACCGGAAATAGCATTGATCCTATTAAGGCTGAATCGAGACGGGTCCCCCATTGTGAAAGAGGCTCTGGGCCTTAGGCCCAATTGCCCACGCCTTAAGACGTCCATGCATACAGCTATGACTAGTTTAGAAATTTCTTTTCCAAGCTACATCAGTGTCATATGATAGGCAATCATTTCCATACGGCCATGAGCAGTTTGAAAATTAATATTCTACCTTAAACAGTGCCATTTGGTAGGCAAACATTTCTGCACAGCGATGTCCAGTTTGAAAATTCCTTTTCCACATTACAACAGTGTGATATGACGGGCAATCATTTCCGTACAGACATGACCAGTATAAAAATTTCTTTTCCTACTTACAACAGCGTTATATGATAAGCAATTCTTTCCGTATAACCATGACCAATTTGTGTGTGAAAATTCTTTTTCACCTTTAAACAGTGGCAAATGGGCAATCGTTTACATGAGCGATAGCAATTCTCTTGTTACAGCCACACACATGGACAGCTAACATCTTTTCCACATTATAACAATGTCACATGATGAGCTACCATTTTCGTAGAAATCATCATTTCTTTGAGAATTTTCTGGGCATTGTAATCTTTTAAATAAAGGAACTTATTCCCAATGTGATCCACTTTCTTCTCCTCAGTAATAGCTACTTCAGTTTAGGGGTTCCTGAAACCAAAAAAATCAACTTTAATAGCTGTAATTTGCAACATTTTTTGTGTAAAAATCAATTAATACGCGAGATAAGGTTTATCTCGAAATCTTAATTATTTCTTAGCAATAATTAAAACCTTCCGATACCCCTACATGAGTTGAAAAAAAAAAAGAAAAGAAGGTAAAAACTCAAAGTATTTAGTCCTTAAATAATACAAATTTTACTTTGCTCTTGAAAATTTTCTTTAAATTAGAATACTAAATAACGTTCTTTATTTTGTTTCACTGTTTATAATGACAATGAAAAGATAAAAACATAAATATATCTTTTATCTATTTCAATTTTGGAAGCATACCGATATGGATAAAAAATAAATATTTACTTTTCCCATTCATGTTTTTGCGCCTTACAATCATTTACTTGATAAGCATGAAACATTCGTTCTGGAAATTTGATAGTCAAAGTTGTGTTTACGTCGGTAGCTATTCTTGATTTTTATTTATTGCGCCATCTGGTGACCAACACGTAAACTGCAATTGGGTGCTATGGAAAAATATATGCCGCTTTTTGGGTCCTCTAAACCCCCTGAAATTTTATTTAGTTCACCAATAATGTTGTACGTACAAAATATTAAAGAAAGAAATCGTTTGGTCAAAATTCAAATGTCCTTTTCTTATTAAAAATGTTTGCTTTATGAAATGTATAAATACAAATTGTAGTTAAGATTAGTAACTCTAGCAAATAATCTATTTTATTTTGAATTTTATTAGCTTGATTTATGACGTTAAATGTTTACAACATTTTAAGAATAGAAATTTGGGTGAAATTTCTTCGTATTTGTTTGCTATGAATAAATTAGAAGATAACTATTGCACCATGAATTTGATTACTTAACGTTTTAGCCACAGGCAGTGGCGTATAAAAGGAGAGGATTAGGGGATTCAATTTTACCATAGACCGGGGGTGGCCAACCTTTTGGGGAAGAGTGTCACTATTTAAAAAAAAATAACTATGCGTGCCACTTCCAACTTTTTCAACAAACAAACATGGAAAAGTGAAAAAAATGTTATTTATAAGCTTATTATGGGATTTTTAAGCAAATAGCACTTTTTTTTAATGCAAGTCTATGTAGTCAAAGTTTAAAAATAATATAATAAATGAGACGAAAATACAAACTTAGATTTTGTTGTTGATAAACTTTATAGAAGTCCAATCAGTTAGGTTAGGTATAAAATAAAAACGAGCAACTTGAATAATTTAATTCAAAATAATAATTAATCGCTCAGTATTTACTTAATGTGGCTTTTGAATTACAACTTTTTTTTTTACCAAGTCGTCTATATTACGATTAGCTCTTACAAATGCTAACAAAATTTGGTCGTTATAGGTGCACATCAGCTAGTTTTGTGAATTATATTTATTTTATTGTATTCATAGCAGAAAAATCTTTTCAAAATTTTTTTATTTTTCAGTAAGTCTTCGTATATGCCACGGGTTTTGGCGGCTTCTGCCATAGACTAACACATTTTTAATTTTCATCGCGTCTCTTCACGCTTACCTCTACGTGTTTTTTTAGAATGTAATTCCTCCCTCCCCATAAGTGAGGACTGTGTACGCAACGTACTTAAAAATGACAGAGAATCTCGTTCTTAATATTAATTCATTAATCAAAATATTTAAATTACGTTAAGAATTTCTTTATCTCACATTCAGAACATTTTATTATAAGTCGACACTCAGTAATTCAAACCTTTGATAATACGAATCTCTCGAAAATTCGAAGCATTTGCTCAGTCCCTAGAAAAACTCTTGATACTTCGAAATAACACAATACGTTTTGGTACACTCAATATTTCGAAGTAAATTCTGTGGCTGGCCAGACTACAACACGCGATAATTCGAAGTTATCTTTTAAAACTCTCGACAATTCGAATGCTCACTATCATGTAAAGTCTTGTAGCAAACAGGTTGGAGCTTACAAGTTTTGCCTTGTATTGCCTCTGCGTGTCTCTCCTGAAACATAGTCCCTTTGATGACCATCTGTCTACTACCCCTTCTTTGTGTTTTTCGGTTCCTCATGTGAAAAGACACTTTTATTACTTTCCTTCTTCAAATGGACAATAGACCAACCGCACCTGTTGCCAGCCGTCCATTCTTTCATTTAACACGTGGCTTTGCAACACATGTGTTCAGAAAAGATGGTCCACATCATGAAGAAGAGATGTGTAGGATTGTGTATGTATGTACTGAATGTATTCTTTCAATACAGGACTTTTAACTTCTGTATAATATTTATAGTAGATAATATGCTTTTTAAGAAATACTTTAAAATAATTTTATCCATATGTACAATTGTTGTTTTATTATAAAGTTTCCTATTTAAATGTGTTAGAAAAAATAATCTCGTGTACTTTGGGAGTTTTTTCCTACCCTCTTGATTTCGAAGTTTTTCATTGGTCCCTCAAAATTCGAATTATCGAAAGTCGACTGTATTTAAAAACATTGTAATATTTATATCACATTATGACTTTACTTTCGAATAAAAATCTTCATATTTTACTGCATGGTTCTTTTTGTTTGATTCTATATATTTCTCCCCTTTTATTAACACAATTTTTCAAGACGTGAAGCAGGGATAAAAATAAAATGTTTTTTTTCTATGTGGCCTATCAGAACTACTTTCTGGAGGAAAACGTGAGAATATTTGGTAAGAACTCAGATTTAAGAGTTGGAAGGAAAAAAAGGTATTTTTTGCTACAATACTTAAGAAAAGTCGTGCAATTTAAAATTTTTTTAACTAAACAGATCCTTTTATAAGTTTTTTTAAACTTTAACATCTGTTTAAAAAAAAAAACACAAACACAACTTCTCGATTGTGCTTTTCTAATTCAGTAAAATACGTTTAACGCGAAAACGCTTAAGGCGAAATATCAGTTAAAACGAAATAACACTCGGTTTCGACAAACTACTATGTATTGTCATGCCTTTTCTCTTAACTCGAAACGAAAATCGCTTAACATAAAAAGAGAGCCTTTTTTGGGGGGGATGAACAAAATACGAAAAACACCAGCCACTAAATGACATGTTTGGGGAACTTTCTGTATTATTCGATTGTTATGATGTATCATCGGAAGAGTTCGTTGCTATTGATGATAATGTGTGTACAGCCCCAATAATTGCAGACACAGACATTATGTTCAAAACTAAAAAAAATGCCATTGGTGCAGATTCCGACAACTAAAATAAAAGGAATGCTGCAGCTAATGTCCCTACGTCATCCGAAAGGAGAAACATGCTGATAAGTACGCGCTGTTATTTAGACACATATTCGAATGATGAAATGAATAACAAAATGGGTGACATCGAACAATATGTTGACAATTTGAGACTAAGAAAGACAATGCAAAGAAAAATATCAGATATTATTTTTCGAAAACTCAATAAATATTTTGTTTTTCAAAAACTTGAAAATTGTGTATTCATTTTCACTAAACTCTTGAGAATGCTTTTGTTTCATTGATTTTTATTAAATACATACATATATACATATCTAAGTAAATAAAATGTACTCTAATAAACTTAATTTTATTACATATATGTTTTTTTTTTTTTGCAATATCTTTAAACACAAAAAAAACATTTCAGTTCCCTTAGCTTCGTGTATTTATTTACGAATAATCTATATGTATATAATGAAGCATATAATCTGGATAATCTAAATGTTGAATTCAATTTAAATCCAAGCATTGAACTAAATATTAAGAGTGTAATGGTCTATATTTTTCTACTTTATACCTGTCATCTCAAGTGTTAAAAACGTTAATTTACTTTTAAAAAAATCACTGCTCCCAACAACACACAAAATACAAACGGCAATTATTCCAACTGTTGATTTTGCCGCACCCTGGAACCCGTATCTTCATCTTCGTTCCTTCGAAAACCAAAATAAAACGAATTTCACTAGATACGTTCTATATTTGTACCGAACTCCGCGCCAACTATGACGCCAGCAAGATAACAAGGCACTTCCGTAAAAACGTCGTCTTGCCCTTCAGTTGGCAGTTTAGCTTGGCGGCAGGTTGAATGACAAAAACAATGGTATCCGCTGAACAGTTTGTTTTAGTACGCATATCTTGGAAATGTTTTCGCCCACAATGCGTTTTATAGTTGACGATTGTGTACTGAATCGATTTGCTTGATGTGTTTATTTTTAACACTTGAATTCATGATTCAGAATTTGCAAACGTAATAAGCAGAAACTGTCTTCGCCTTAAGGTGACTGATTACGTTCGAAACAGTGATTTTGAAAAAGCTTATAGATGGATAATTTGTTTATATTTAGTGTCGGTTGAATTAGAATATACATTTAAAATGGTTATATGAATATTGTGACTTGAAAAAAATTATTTAAGGGCAATTTTTTTGGCAAAAAAATGAAAAAAGAATGATATATTTTCAAAACATTCTCCTTTTATCAAAAATGCTTCTATAAAAATAATATTTCATCTCTATATAGCTAAGAGTTCTGAACACAGACTGAGTTAGAATATTCGAAATATATAATTTAGGAGTGGATTTATTCATATTTTTGTTGAAAATAAATCTTCAACCTACCTCGATTTTCTACCTCACCAGGAGTTTCCGCCAAGTGAAGTACAAGCAGATTTTTAATCAGACCGCTATCAGATGTGCCACATCTAATTTGCATGAAAGTTTTACATAAAATTCTCTTTTCTCCTATGGCAACAATACTTTCCTTAATATATAAATGCACATGATCTATCTATTCGAAGGATTGTTATTATGACTGCTTCTTACAGTTAAGGAATATAATGTTTTAAAGTTTTTCAGACTCTGATTTAATTGTTCTTGCGACTCATGTGTAAGTGATCATGGATAATTTCATTATAATTCGCATCTTAGATTATGGACCACAACATTCTCCTAAACCATTTTATATAAATTAGTTTAAAGTTAGTAAATGCATAATCTAGGAAATATTTTTATTATAAAAGGATTTCTGAGTAGAAGAGCAAAACAATGGAAACGATGCTAGTTGAAAGTATTGTCGCACTGACTTCTAATAACTACCATACTTGGAAGCAGGATATTACTGCAATATTAATCGATCATGACTGCTGGGACATTATAAAAGGTACAGAACAGCCACCGTCAAAAGAATCCAGTAATAATGAGAAGCTTGATTCCGATACCCGTAAAAACCGTGTCTTCTCAACCATTTATTTGAATATCGCTGAAGTCTTAAGGCCTCTAATATCTAATACGACTGATGGAAAAGAAGCATGGGACATCTTGCACAAATATTTCCTGCCTGATAGTAGAGCTAGACTAATTGGTCTTCTGGATACATTTTTCTCGTGTAGAATTCAAGAAGGAGAAGGGATTGAACCTTTTGCTGCAAGGCTTCAGAAAATAATTAACGATCTTCTTGACTGTGACGAGAAAATTTCAGAAAAATATAAAGTTTTCCAACTGATAAGATATTTACCCACTCAGTTCCAGCCAATCGTGCAATCGATCTACAGATGGGAGGATTCAAAATTCACCTTCGATCGAGTATTAGAAGAGCTTATTGAGGAAGAATCGCGATTATTACAATGCAATCGTGGCAGTGATCTCGTTGCAATAAATAGTATAGTTCGGGAAGTACAAAAGCAATCAAGTCACACAAAAGAAGAAGCAAATCCCGTCAAATGCCACAAATGTGGAAAGATTGGCCATCTAGAAATCAATTGTCGGTCGGAAGGCGAAAATTCGAGAAAGAAAAATCCCCAGCGTGTCAAAACACTTAGATCCAAAGCTCGCAAAAGTAAAAAGGATTCGAAAAAGAATTGTTGGATAATTGATAGTGGAGCCACAACACACTGTTGCGGAAAACGCGAAATGTTCGAAACTCTCAAATCTGCTGAAAGAACGCATGTTTTTTTGGCAAACAGTTCAAAATGCCCCGTTGAAGGAGAAGGAACAATACGCCTGAGATTTGGATCTAACAACGTTTTGTTAAAGGATGTGGTCTACTGTTCTCAAATCAGGCATAATTTGCTCTCTGGCTCAAAATTAGGCAAAGATGGATACACTTTCGTTGGAAATAGGGGAGCCATTGTTGTTTTTAACGAGAACAGATGTAAGATAGTAACTGCCAATTTATATAATGGATCCTACAGATGTTATGCAAAGAACATAATAAGAAAGGCCCCAATGGAAAAGCTCCCGGAGACCACTACAAAGGAGGGAGATGCCAAAGAGTTGCATGAAAAGATGGGACACATCAATGTTCAGTATATCTCAGACTCGTTCGATGTGGTAAAGGGGCTACCAAAACTGAATGCAAATCAGTTTGATTGTGAACCTTGCAGTCTGGTAAGAGCGAAAAGAATATCTATCAAGCCTCTTGGGAAAATAATATCCACCAAACCACTTCAATTAATCCATACTGATATCTGTGGTCCATTTCGAAAACAAACAGAGGAAGGATACAGGTATTTTATAACCTTTATTGATGATATGTCCCGAAAAGTGGTTTGTCTTCTTTTCAAGCATAAAAATGAAGCTGTTGCTGAGTTTCAGAAGTTCCGGGCAAGTGCAGAAAAATTTACTGGGAATAAAATCCTTGCAGTAAGATGCGATAATGGAGGTAACTTCCGTGGATCGGGCTTCAAAAGACAGTTAGAAAAAGTAGGCATTAAAATTGAGTTTACTAGCACCTATTCACCTGAAATGAATGGAGTTGCTGAAAGATTTAACTATACAGCTAAAGATGGTATAAAGGTGTTGTTAAAAAGCAGTAACCTTCTTAGCCCATTTTGGGGAGAAGCTTTGTTGACTTTTACATATTGCTGGAATCGTGTGATTCATGAGAAATTAAATAAGACACCTTTTGAGCTTTTTGGAGGTTACAAGCCTTCTGTGTCTTATTTAAAACCGTTTGGAACAATTGCGAACGTTTTCGTTTCTGTACAGCAACCATCGAAGCCGAAAATGCGTACTAAAAAAGGAATCATGGTAGGTTACGCGATAAAAACAAAAGGGTATAGAATCTATCTTCCTGAAGAAAAAAAGGTCATAGAGACCATTAACGTTTCATTTGGGAATAGAATGTATTATAATGACAGTAGAAGCGAAGATGTGAAAAACAGAGAATCACCTGCTAAAAGCCCACGACCGCAGAATTTTAGGAAAAGTAGGGTGCCCAAAACATCAGATGAAAGTACATCATCCTCAAGCACTTACTATAGTTTTAGTGATGAGGAATCTGCAAGTTCAGAATTGGAAATTGAACCGATTAATCAAGATTCAATTGTATCTGATCAAAAATCTGAAGAGTCGTATCTTGGCCAAACAGAAAAAATTTCCGAAGATTCGGAAGATGAAGATGTTGACTACTCAGCCGTTTCATGTAATGGCAGAAATAGAACAGATATTTACTTCTAATTTTCTGGCCAGAAAGCTTGTTTCCGATCAAGCGAAGAAATCAAAGGATTTTGTTAAAAATATTACCTTGATTATAAACCAGATACCTTTAATTTTTTCAGGCAGATACAATATTCTGGAGTAGTAAGGACAGGAAAGGAGATCCAACTTGAAGCTAATGAGGCGTGACTAGCAGAGACACCTTCTCATTCTTTTCAGGAAGCCATGAACTCTCCCAATGCCAGATCGTGGAAGGAAGCAATGGACGAGGAAATCAGCACCATAAAGAAAAGGAAAGTTTGGAGCCTAAAATAAAGACCAGAAAAACCTACAGTCAGTGGCTTCTGATGGGTCTACACCAATAAGAAGAATGAAGCAGGTAAGATATAAAGCTCGTTTATAGTCGTACAAGTTTTAACTAAATAAAAGGAATTAATCATGATGAAGTTTTCTCTGCAGTCATCAATTTTTCATTAGTTAGGTTGTTTTTTACCACCCTGGTCAGTTTTTATGCTTGGAGCTTTAGTCAAATTGTTGTAACATGAGCATATTCTTATGCAAATCTTAAAGAAAAAAATTTTAGGCTACAACCAAAAGGTTATGAAGATTTGATGTATTCCGAGATTATATTTGCATTCTTCATAATGCTATCTACGGTCGAATAGAGTGGACGTGAATGGTTTCGTGAAATTTATGTGTTTTAGAAGAGCTTAATTTCCCAAAGCTTTAATGGACTAATGACGTTTTTCATCAACCTAACATAGTATTTACTACTTTACGTTGATGATATCGTAAATTTAGGAAAATCTGAATCCCTTGTAGGAAGGACCATCAAAATCCTAGAAAGCAAATTTGATCTTAAAGTCTTAGAAAAAACTAAAACTCTACTTGTGGTGTCCAATTTTTCAGAAAATAATGGAAAAATTTCTATCAGCTAAACTCGATACATAGAAGAAATTTATAAGCGTTTTTCTTATCATACACCAATATCATCATTGCTGATCGCCTAGGCAATAGTGTGCTCGAAATTTCAATGTCCATCAACAGATATAGAAATACAAGAGATGTCACAACGTATTGGAGCCTAATTGAATGCTTGTTTTACTTAGCTGCGAACTGATACTTTGTATGATGTAAATCTGTATTCCCAGTTTCAGAGCGATCCTAGTCTTCAACAATGGACCGGACTTTAAAGGCTTTTAGGGTACGTATATGCTACAAAAGGTCATCTCTCTTTCTCAACTCGACCTCATATGCACAGAATCTCTTGATATCCGTTCCTAATGCGATGCTGACTATGGTGCCAATAAGGATGACTGACAACCAATCATGTGGATTCATAGTTTTCAATGACAGATCACCGGTGTCTTGGAAGATTGCCAAACAAAAATACGTCATTTTATCGTCAATGGAGTCTGAATTCCTCAACATTACGGAGACAAGCAAGGAACCAGTAAGGCTACATAACGTTATCGTAGAATGTGGAGAGATGAAGATTTTCCCTGCACTCATTTTTTTTTTCAAAGTACTTTAATAAATAGTAATGAAGCGGCATCGGCTTTTTCAAATTTTCTTATTGGAAACTCCCACATAAAACATATTGATGTGTAATTTCACTTTATTAGAGATTTGTTAGCTAAAACATTTTTAAGGTATTTTAAGGTATCCGAACACATTCAGAGTACTTTTTAATAAAATAGCATACTAATACATTATAAATGCTTTTGTAAGACTTAATACCAATAAATATATTACTATTTAACTATCAAAATTTAAAATAAATTAACTAAATTTTACAAAAATCACAATCATAAGTGAAATTTTAGCAATAATTTCGAAAAACTTCAAAGGAGTTAGAGAAAAAAGTAATAAACATATATTAGTAAAAGTATTACTAAAACAAATTAGATGCATTTATCTAGAAACTGTTCTAAAATTTTAATTTTTTTATTAAAATTTGAAAATTTTAGAGCTGATTGAGTAAACATTATAAGAAATGTTACACTTTTTATAATATTTAAATAACAAGCCATAACTCAAAACGTTTTCATGCAATAAGAAATATATTAGTACATTCTCTAGAAACATAAATATCAGGTTCAAAAAGTTTTATAAAAATACATTCGTAATATCTTGAGTTATCAGACTCGCCATGATAGATTTTGAGCAATTTAAATGCCCACTTCTGGTAGATCAAAAATCCACTTCCGGTTTTTCTAACTTTTTAAAATTGATTGTAATGTGGCCTCTAGGTAGAGTAGAAACAAAACAAAGTATATTTCGTAAAGTCAACCGATAGTTCTATTCAATAAAATAAAAATATCTGTCTTTACTGAATTTGGTCATTCTCAACGTTTTCGGATACCTTAATTTGAAACGTGTTCACAGTAAATGTAATTTAGTGGATGCCTTTAAACCGCAAAAGCAAGTGTGTATTTTTGAAATGTTAAAACCACTATCTTTTATAAATATATCAAATTCAGTTTATCTGGTTTAAAAATGCCATAATCAAATGTAAGCAACCAAATATAATATTTTAGATAATTTTGGATTTAATATAGAAAAATCATTTAATTGTAAACATATGCATTCTCCTTGAAAACTTTTTTTATGCATTGAATAATATTATAGAATTGTGCTATATAAGAATTGTGGTACTTTGTATTGTATAAACATTTTAACTTAAATTTGATGTAGAATTTACATTATGAATTTATATGATCATGTTTTTTATTGCACTGCCATTGGTCAATGACCTCTTATTTCTCTTAATTATGCTTGTGTATGATTAGTGTATTTTTTTTTTGAGAAATTACAGGTGTGACAGAAATCAACCTTCAATCTACCTCAATTTTCTATCTCACCTGGAATTTCCGTCAAGTGAAGTATAAGCAGATCGTGATGCTATTTAATCATACCGTTATCGAACATGCCTCATTTAATTTGCATGGAGTTTTGTTTGAAGTTCTCTTTTCTCCTATGGCAACAGTTCTTAATATATACACTCATGTCCATACATTAAGGATAATGAAGTTCAGGCAAAGAAAGAGACAGAAGCAAAACAAATTTGACTTATCTGTAAAGTTTTTTAAACAAAAGGTAAAGAGCAAAAAAGATGCTATATGTTTGACATAATTAATAAAAATTGCAATTTTTTACTCCCTGGAGCAAATTTCAAAAAATAACCTATTTATAAAAAACAGTATAACATGTTTAGTATGATGGTTAATACGGAGTATGTCTCCCGGACGATGCAATACAGGCCTTACAACGCCTACGCATGCTGAGTATCAAATTATGAATCTGATCTTGAGGAACATTACACCACTCATCAAGCAATGCCCTTCGAAGTTCCGGTAGACAGGTGGGAGGGGTTGACGGGCTGCAATTCGTCGGTCAAGTATATCCCACACATGCTCTATTGGATTCAAGTCCGGTGAGTATGCTGGCCAATCCATACGGGTGATATCCTCCGATTGAAGACATTCGTCTACAATGTTTGCACGGTGAGGACGGGCGTTGTCATCCATAAACAGAAATTCAGCACCCATGGCGCCTCGAAACAAACGTACATGTTGTTCCAGAATGACATCCCGATAGATGTGGCCTGGCATCGTTACACTCTGAACATGCAGGTCAGTTCTGGAACCAAGAATAATTCTTCCCCAAACGAGCCATCTTGCACCACCGTAACGGTGTCGTTCAGTGGTGTTCTCTTGGTGGTAACGGGTACCTAGCGCTCTCCATATGAAAGTCCGGCGAGAATGAGACTGCAAACTAAACCTGGACTCGTCGGAAAACATCACACAAGACCACTGTTTCGGTGTCCACAATGCATGCTCTCTACTCCAGGTTAATCGCAGGCAACAGTGAGTTGCGGTAAGGGGAACACATCTGACAGGCCTACGAGCATATAGACCAATGTGCCCTAAGCGTCTGTACACGGTCTGCCTTGAAACTGTCGTACCGGTAGCTCAAGAGAGATGAAGAGATAGGTCTGATGCTGTGCTCCGTCTGTTTCTTTTGGCAGTAACTGCCAAATACCGGTCCTCATTTTGCGTTGTAACTCGGGGACGACCTGTGCTGTAACATCTACTCACATTACCATCATTTTGGAATCGTTGCCAAAGCCTGGAGATGACACTCTGGGATATTCCAAGTTCCCCGGATACTTCCAGCTGGGTACATCCAGATTCCGGTCGTAATATAATTCTACCACGTAAAAAAATCATCCAAATGCTTCCTTTGTGCCATAACTATGTGGTTATTGCACTGAAAGACTTTTAAAGCGCTTGTGAACAATTTTACTTCTTTGCCACCATTCCTTATATACCCCTCTCTTACACTCTCGTCATTGTGACGTACTATCCGCATCATCTGGTGGTTTCCTGTAATTTGCATATTCTTCTTCAAGATGTGTGTGATAATTCTACAGGTGAAATTTTTATTTTAGAGTTCAATTTCTGTGTGATTCTGAATTATCCTTAATTTATGGACATGAGTGTAAATGCACGTGATCTGCTTATTCGAAGGATTATGATTATGACTGTTTTCTTTAGATGTGTGCACGATTGAATGTTGGATTAATATGTTTAAATTTAGGAGTTTAACTGTATGTGTTTGTTTTTGAACGTTAATAAATTTAATGTTTTAAAGTTTTTCAGACTTTGATTTAAGGCTTCTTGAGTCTTACTGCGTAAATGATCGCGGATTAGTTTCATTATAATTCGCATCAATTTTATTATATCAGTATAGAGAAAATTTAACAAACATTCGTTTTTATTTCAACTGTCCGTTTTTCGAAAATAATGTGAATTTTCCAAAAATTTTAGTTTAACTCTGGTTTGGAGGTGCTAGCTGTGCATAGGCAAAATATTATTATTATTATAAAATCATTTTTCATATAAAAGAAGAATGGTTTGAAAATACGCCATTCTTTCTTCATTTTTTGCCCCAAAAAATTGCCTTTAAATAACTTTTTCTTCTAATAATATTCTTAAAGCAATTTTATATGTATTTTCTAATTCAACTGACAGTAAATATAAAAAATTATCCATTCATACGCTTTTTTAAAATCACAATTTCATACGAAGTCAGTCTGTGAGTAAAAATACAGTGTTCACAATTAGAATATATTTTCAGAGAGAAAAATATTTGAATTTCAAAGCAAAAAAATTATTGCAAAAACCTTGTAAAGTAATTATTCTTTTTAATGCTTTATAAAATCCCACAAAACATGTATGAAATAAAACTTATTCTATTAAATATTTAGCGATGTGAGTTTTAATTGATATTGTCCTCTTAAAATTCAACAAAAAAAAATTCAATATTTTTGAATTTTTTGATATTAAATATATATAACTATGATTTCTCTAACAATATATAAACATACTATAGAAATAAAATAAACTTAAAAAACATTTGTTATTAAGGAGAAGTCGATAAATTCTTTTCTTCTTTTCGTGTTGCTTGCTTTTGATTTCTAATTTATTTATAGTTTTCTTTCTTCTTCTTTTTTTTTTACTCTTTAGTAGATTAGTTTTATATCTTGTTTCTCAAATTCTGTCTCGATGCAAAACTATTCATACAGGTAAATGAATTTGGATGAAAAAAAATTATCATCAATCAGAACCTATACCTATGCTGGAAAGATGTCCTGTGCTATGGAGATTAGGAGAAAAATGATTTAAAAAAATTATTTCACAATTTAATATTGCTACAAAGGGGTTGAATTTTCGAAAAAAGGGAAAAAATCTTAATTTTTGTAAGAGGATTTTAGCCTGAATATAAAATTTTTTCCTAGGATATAAATTACCAAATGTGATGATTTTTGGAGTGAGTACTGAGCAGATTGAATTGTACAGTGTTACCATTGCAACATTTCATAACATCACCTCCTTCTCCCCTCACCGTCGAATCAACCCGATCCAAGCTTTTTCCGTTTTTCACTTTTTCGTGGTCTAACAGTGTAGTTTTTTTAAAATTCAATACTGATTAATGTTTTATTCTCTTAACTATTTAGAAGGCATCCTCCATCGCAACGAATGTTAAAATACACTAAAATCCTCGTTTTTCTTTTACAAAAATAACTTTGACTTTTTACCATAAAAATGCTTAAATGCCTAAACTTCATTCCCCTTATGAAAGTACATAACATTAAAGTTCATTTTTTTATTTTACTTTTCCCTTTATGTATATAATAGAGCACATCTTTTCAACACAACTAAATTTTGAAATTGGGGGAGGGGGTTGATATTAGATCCACATTCAAGTTATGTATTATCGAAAACGTTTTTGCCATTCAAGCCTCTGATTAGTAAATGAAAGGTCAGGGGTATATAAAAACTTCGAAAAACTAAACGACTATATCTCACAGAATCTAAGTTTAAATGCATGAAAAATAATAATTTAAATAATTTTTGACAGGATTTAATATCCTAATTATCACACAAACTTTTTCCACTCAAACGAACTCACAAAAAATGTACTGTGAAAAAAATATGAAATATAACCATACTTAAAAAATTATTGAATATCTTATATGAATTAATTTCAAATTTAGATGATGATCATTATTATAATTATTTCATAGCTTGATTAATATCAGAGTAATTTATATGTGCACATAAGGAAAAAAAGGTTAATCTAATTAACTAAATTATTTCTCCGCATTTTTTAAGACATAATATCCATAATTCATCAGAGTTTTTTCCTACTTTTTTGGATTAAAGTATTTCCTTTTAGGAGAATATTTGTATTTTTCTACAGTTTTGTCGATCATTATTAACATGAGAATATCAGCAATTTCAGGGGGAAAAAAGAATGAAATTCAAGGCAAGCTTTTAGTGATTTAAATTTATTTTGACTGGGATAGATTGCAAAAGGATTATATATATGACTAGCTGGTATGCCCTTTGCACGCGTGAATTAAAAAATTAAACAATACTAATTGAAGGATAAAGAAGTTTTTAATGAGTTAATTTTACGTGGATTTCAAATAAAAAAAGCGTTTTGCATATCTCAGTTGAACAAAAAAAAAACATATTTGTTAAATTTTAAGTCTGTAGATCTAATAGCTAATGAAAAGGATTTTTTAAAAAATTTATAACAACCCGTAACTTTCTTGTGGGTCAATTTTTGAGAACCCCTTTCTAAGCTGAGTTCGGCTTAGCAAAAGTAATTCATTTTTATACAAATTTTGTGTAATGAACGCTTAAAATTGTGTAAATAATTTATAAATGGATGTGTAATACTTTAATATTACTTTCTGTTGTATTTAATGCTAAAATTGCAATAAAAGCAAGCGACCTCACATTATAATAGCAATTCAACGGAAATATAGTAAAATGTTGGCGATTGATCAAAGGGTTCAGAAGTTGATGTGCTGTAGCACCACCTGGTGGGAAGCTGGAACAAAGAGGATAGCACAGAAACCTTCTCCACAAAAAATACATATGCATGCCAATTTTCATAGTGATCGGTTGAACGGTGTTGGAGTGAAGCAAGGTCATATACAAACATCCATTTTTATATAGAGAGATAAAACTTAAATTTGTTTTTTATGTATATTTAAAAAGTTGCATTTTTTTTTTACTAAAGAAAATTTATATATCTTATATCGTATTAACTTTTTGAAAATAATAAAATTATTCATTGTAAAAAATGAATAATTTTTTCCCAGATAATTAGTTTTGAATAATTTATTTTTATAATGATGAAACAAAAGTTCAGTTTTTCTATTCATATGATGTTTGAAAAACGTGGTAATAGTTTTTAGAAATAAAAAAAAAGCGTAATTTTCATGTTTTAAAAATAATAGAAATATGTCTTTCTTTAAATGTTCTTTTTATTTTCATTTAAATTATTAACTAATCATTATTTTTTATTCATTTTTAATTTTTATTTCTATAAAGTGGTACCTAATCCTGCTGCCAGCGATTGTCAATTCATTAAAAAAAGCCAAAGAAGTTTATTATATTTCTAGTACATAGGTTTTGAATACTACGCATCCATATTCTTATTATTGTTTAATTTCTTTAAAAAACAAAACGAAAAATTTAATATATTATTACATTTTAAAAATAATAAAAGGCAATTTTTTTCTCCTTTTTTTCAAATTTTATTATTTTAATGCACTTAAGAATTTCCTAAAAAAATTTAACACATATGAATTATTTATTTATATTTTTTTTAAAATTTTTATTTCTATGAAGTGCGATGATATATAAATCTCCCTAAAGTAGAGTGACCATTGATAAATTAAAAAACGGAACACAAAATTTATCATTTCTGTTACACTGGTTTTAAATACTTATGCATCTATATTTTTTTTTATTTAATTTCTTCAAAAAGTATTAAAAAAATAAAATGATAAAACATTTTTTGTTTATAAATTAATAAAAGAATTTTTCTCCTATTTTTCAAATTTTATTATTTGAATACGCGTATGAATTTCTAAAAATTAACTTCCGTCGAGCCGGAGTCGAACCAGCGACCTATGGATTACTGTTATCTCTCATCTACAGTCCACCGCTCTGCCAACTGAGCTATCGACGGTTGTTCCTAGAAGGTAAATAAACTTAAAGTACTTCTTAGATTGGGGTCACTGGGTTCAAGCAAAACAGGGTGTTGTTCATCCAGTTAAAAATAGGTTTCCAAATGAAAATCTTTTTTTTTTTAACTGAAATAAAAACCTAACATTGTCTTTTATTATTTGATTAAAAGTTCTATAATTTAATGACATTAACAATGTATGCAAATAATTTTGCATCTCTTACTAATAATGATACCGCTTCGGTATGAAATTGAATTTTGAGTGCAGGAGTCAGCGAGATTCAAGTTGATGATAAGGCACGGAAGTTTGCATTGTCTGAGGAGGAAGCAATCAATGTGAGATTCAAGTCCTGCCGCTAGCTCCCAAGAGAAGTCAAGGTCTCTTCAGAGTCCGTTGGTCTCAGATGAAGTACATTCCACAGATATTGTTATACGATGCTCTTTTTTTAAATGTCGAAGAATTCATTAGGAGAGAGTTTTTGAGAAATGGATGGTCAGCAAGAACCTTTTACGAAATTAGCTTGTCGTTAAACTGCAAAATAATGCGAATTAATTTGAAATTACATTTGTGGTAAAATTACTACTTGCTAAAAAATATTATCTTAATTTCCTCCTGGAATAATAATTAGAAATATAAATTGTTCAAACATATATGACGCAGTAATGAGTGTTATTTATATACAAGCGAATGGCAACATGCATGTCAACCAATCAGCACATAAATAAACGTTTCCGGTATTGTTAATGAAAATGAAGCTGGTTCTTTTTGCAATGACCATACGTTACAAGAGTGTTTAAAAATAATTGGGAATGTACTATTAGAAAATTAATGCCTAAGTACAAGTTTTTCAGTATCGCTTGTTCTATCATTTTTAAAGAATTTTGGATCAGTTATCATCTCTCGATTTAAATTATTATTATTTTTTTTTATTTAAAACTAAGTTTTAAAAAATAAATAAAAAGTTCAGAATGATTTGAAGGCCCAGAATCGTATGTAATCAATATACAGTGAAAATCGCTTAACACGAAACTGAAATATATTTTCATGTTATAGGGTATCACACAAAAAAAAACATAATAAACAAGTTTATTAAAGTTTATTTATTTACATAGATATGCATAGATTTATAATCATACACATTTCAGAGTTTCAGACTTATATGCAAAATTTTCAAATAACCGGATATTTTTCTTTGCATTGTTTTTTTAGCATCAATTTATCAACAAATTGTTCAATATCGTTCATTTTGTTATTCATTTTACCATTGGAATGTGCGTCTAAATATAACTGCGCATACTCTTTATGATGTTCCTCATTTCCGCTTATGTGGAAACAGCAGCTGCATTATTTATTTCATTTTCATCGTCGGAATCTGCATCTATGATATTTTTTGAGCTTCGATCAAACTCCAAAATGATTTTGTCTGCCATGATTGGGGGTGCACACACATTATCATCTGCAATGAATTCTTCCGATAACACAATAGGACAGTCCAATTCGGCTGGTGTTTTCTGTATTTTGTTCAATCCCAGAAGGGAAATATTTTCGTGTTAAGTTATTTTCGTTCCGTGTTAAGAGAAAAAAACACGCATGGAAATACACAGTAGTTTGTCGAGACCGTTGTATTATTTCGAGTTAACTGATATTTTGTTTTTAGTGTTTTCGTGCTAAGCGTATTTCATTGTATTTATTTATGTAAAAAAACATAGAAATATTTCAGTTAAAAATAATTAATACATTGGTAGTTTTTCTTTTTTAAACTACAGTAGAACATCGTTTATTATCCGGAGCGTCAAACATCCGAACCGAAGTCCGAATACGTTTTCGAACATTGCGATGTTCAACAGTTGTTTCCTGTGAGACCGAAAGCGACGGGAAAACCCAAGGTGAGGGACATTTAGGGGATTTCTGCTGTGTGTGATTTGGTAAACATTTGCGCGGAATATTAGTTCAGTTTGTTTCCAAGTGAGGGGTGAATACGTGCTCTTTTGTTGAGTTTTGTTGATGTAGTAACCTGGATGGCATGCGATTCAGAAGACTGTGGATTTCAAATGCTAATTGATGACGAGTTTGTGACTTCCGTGCAAAAAGAATCCGACCCTGTCGACGATGAAACGGATGAAGACGAGGACAACAACAACGAAAGTAGCAAATGCTGACGCGTTTCTTGCGTTAAAGACAGCTATTGAGTGGTACGAACAGCAATTAGAGTGCTGTCCTACTCAACTACTGCTGCTGAAGAGAATCGGAGACCTTGCATTGAAAAAACGAAGGTGTACAATGGTACAGAGAAAGATAAGTGATTATTTTCCCCAATCAATGTAAAATTGCGACATTTTGCACCTATGTTGCTTTTTCTTCACAAACACGTTTCCCGCATAGAATGATTTTCAAATTTGTATAGTGTTCAGTATCATATACTGCATGGATCGCATTCGGTTTTCGGTTATCCGAACAATCGCGTTTTCGAACGGTGTCCGGTCCCAATTGATTCGGATAAGCGACGTTCTGCTGTAATGGAGTTAAACATCTAATAGGTATTGAATACTTGGAATGAAAGCAAGAAGTAAAACGTATAGAGAAAAATAAAGTGATTGAAAAGAAAAGTAAATGGTACTTTTAAAATTTGCTGTGCTGGACTACGTTATCGAAATCAGAGTACAATGTTTATGTCGGAATATTTTTTTTAAAACTAGATTATCCAAAGAAGTCAATTTAACTGCTTTTTAATTTCATTAGAAAAACAATTACGCATATAATGACACAATTTCTCAGAATTTTTTAGAATATATTTCTTTTCCAAGAGAAATAAATTCTTTTATTGTTAATATTTACTAATAACTTGTTATATGACTAAATAATATAACAAATATAAAAAATTAATTGTAAACAAATTTCTTTACACATTAGTTATTCTTTCCCAATGCAGTCCTTTTGACTGCTTTTGGGCAATATAGGTAAAGCCGACTCTCGCTAACTCGAACTTTTGATAATTCGAACCTCTCGCTAATTCGAAGTATATGCTCAGCCTCTAGAAAAACTCTTGATATTTCGAACTAAAACACTATGTTTTGGTACACTCGATATTTCGAAGTAAAATCTGTGGCTGGCCAAACTACAACACGCAATAATGGGAAGTTATCTGATAAAACTCTCGACAATTCGAACACTTACTATCTAGAGTCCTATAGCAACCACATTGGAGCGTTCATGTTTTGTGTTGTATTGTCGCAACTTTAACGTAACCCCTTTGATGACCATCGGAATTGACTCCGATAACTCTGATAGAAGCTGAAGTGTCACTAAACAAACTACGCAACTTTTCCTTCAAAATCATGTTGGTGCGGACGTTTTTCATGCTTCATTTATTCTAGAAAAATCTATTGGCAAAGTTAGATTGAATGCCATATAACAGCTTTTTACGTCAAAAAAAATTATGTACAGTTTTAATAGTTGTTTTTAATATATAAATGTATACTTTTAATACATGACTTTTAACTTCTGTCTAATATTTATACTGAAAATAAGAACTTTTTAAATATACTTTAAAATAATTTTATACATTTGTACAATTATTTTATTACATAGTTTCAAATTTAAATGTGCTAGAAAAAATTTCTATATTTCTCTAAAATGTCTATGTATTTTGGGAGTTTTTTTCCCTCCCTCTTGATAATTCGAAGTATTTCATTGGTCCCTTCAACTTTGAATCATCGAGAGTCGACTGTATATACTAAGTTTCAGTCTTTCTAGTATTAATAAAGAAAGGACTAAAACATCTCAGTTTTAGGCCTTTTTCCAATCCTCTACCAAAAACAATGCAAATTACAAGAAAAATGGCGAACACGGAATCATTATTAAAAACATTTTTTAGCGTTTTAGGATTTATATTTCTGATTCATCTAATAGCTTGCTTGAATACAGGTTATTGTTTACAGTCTATGTTCATAAACAAAAGAAACACATATATCAATCATCGCCTTTGATGTCGTATTTTATATTTTTCAACCTGAGATAAATGGAACAGGAAAATCGGAAGATTAACTTCGAATATCCCCGTAGGCACGCATGAGATGAATTCTTCAAACGATATCGCAGACAGTTTCGAGAAAAGAAGGCATTCTGTTTGTTCGAAAAAATATATATCTCACTCTCAACCCGAAAAGCTAAAAAATATATTTCAATCTTTCTAGCACGCCTCTTTTCTGTCGGTCCATTTTTAATTTCCTTCTTTTCTATAAGTAAAGAAGAATTAAGACCGCAAACGATATTTGATTCTATTTTTAATCAAAGAATTAAAAGAGATCTCAAGTTTATTTGGTTAATTTTTCCACACATACTGTTTTATGTCTTTACCTCAAATTGATTTAAGTTTTATTTTCTTCAAACGATTTTCAAAGATTTTCTTTTAACTCAATTTTTTTAATAGTAGAAGGAAAAAAAACGAGAAAAGAGAGAAATTATTTGAAGTTTGATTTTAGTATTTTTTAATACTTTCCGAAATAACTGTTTACAATTAGATAAAAAGTAAATTAACTTTTTTTAACAGCTTGAAATTTGTCATACGTTGCTTAGGAAAGAAAAGAATATTGAATAATAAATATACATAAAACATCAAAATTCATATCATATCACGTGCTCTCGTGCAGTTGCACTTCATTCGGGCAACTTATGGCAACATGCGAAACCTTTCTTCGATATATATACTACTTGCTGTTACTTTTTGCAAAATTTAAAATAATTATAGTGGAATATTATGAGTGTTGAAAATTATGAATGTAAATTGAAAATGAGTTTTTTAACGAAAATATCAGTTTTGAGTTTCATAATTTTCTGTAATAATGCAGTAATATATATATATATATATGTACAATATATATATATTCAGTTCATAGTTATGACTTTGAAGATCTTTTTAATTCCATTAATATCAATGATATAATTAGGGTAATTTTAGATAATCATAGAAATTATAACCTTAATATTAATTTACAAAAATTTAGAACTCTATAATAAATTTAGTCTTAAAAGAAAAGTACATTAATTTTAATGGTTCTCTGTACAAACAAACCAAAGGTTTGCCTCAAGGTGGCCCTGCTAGCAATAGTTTGGCTAATTTATATTTACACTTTTATGAAAATAATTATATTATTAATAATGATTATTACATATTTAGATACATAGATGACCTAATTATTTTTGGTAAAAATAATAATTTTAACCCCATTATTAATTTTCATCCGGAATATTTAAAGCTAATTAAAATTAATAGTAATCCAGTTAAAACTAATTGGATGTATCATTGTGTATTAAGGACTATAAATTACATAGCAATATTTATGATAAAAGAGATTATTTTAATTTTAACATTCTTAAAGTGCCTTACTGGAATTCTATATCAATTTATAGAAATATTATTTTCAATTATATTTATCGTAATAACGTATTAGTTAGAGATAAATTTAATATATATTTAAATCTTAATAACTTTATTAAACATTGTATGGAACACAGATACCCTCCTAATTTTATAAAAAGTTACCTAACAGTTAAATAAAAAAAAAGTTATTAGTTGTACAGTTTATAGATAGATGGCGCCTCTAGCTAAGTAAATTAACAATATTATATTTTCTTTAAAATTAATTCTATATGTCTGGGTGGTACTATTATTTTCTATAAATTTTAAAATAAAATACAGAGTTTTTAAATGTGTATATATAGTACTAGCTGTTACCCGCCCGCTTCGCTGGGTATTTCATGATGTTTTATAAATTTTTACTGCTTATATATATGTATAAATTATTGATATCTAAGTCCTAGCATTAAGAATTCGATTGAATTGAAAAATATACTTATACCTGTAACTGTCACCTGTTGATAAAAAAAAGGGCAGAACTCATCTAATTTGTATTTTCTAAAAATCTCTAAAATTGAAGCATAGAATGATGTTTGCTCTTCGTAACTCAAAAACCAAGTGGATTCCCGCAAAACCAATTTTCGTAATGGATCTCTACTCCGTAAATTGAACATGCAAGCTAAATTTCAAGTCTAAATCAAACAGAAAAAAGCAAAAGTTTTACTCTAAATATCCCCGTAATCCCGTTGAGAGCCGTTTTCCAAAATTACCGCTCTTAACGGATTTCAATTCAACAAAACAAAAATGCAAACCACATTTCATTATTATAGTCCTTGTAGCTCGAAAAAAGTAATTTTTTTTGTCAATACGTCCCAGTAACCCCCTGCACCCCCCCAGAACTTGATTTGCTTAAAATTTATTCTTAGTGGATCCCTCTTAGTGGATCCCCTTTTCAACAAAAAAAAACATGCTTTAAAAAATTTCAAGTATATGGGTCTAACAATTAAAAACAGGAATTTGTTTCTGTAAGTCCTCTTGACCCCTCGCAAACATCTTTAGGGGTCAATTTTCATTTTACTCTTTGTTAGAGGAACTCTATTTCATGAAAGGAACATGCCTACCAATTTTCAAGCAGGATGATCAAGTAGTTTAAAAATGGAAATATTTATCGATTACGCCTCTTAATCTCCCGAAATTAAACTTGGTAGTTGATATTCGCGAAACCCATTTTGTAGCGGTTCTCTACTTTACGAAAGGAATCTGCTTATCAAATTTCAAGACTGTACGTCTAACAGTTTAAAAATGGAAATAATTATCTATAACGCCCCTTAAGTCCCCTCAACGCCACTTGGGGGCAATTTTCACGAAACCCATTTTTAGCGTATCTCTACCCTATGAGAGGAATCTGCTTACTAAGTTTCAAGACTGTACGTCTAATAACTTAAAAATAGAAATTTATAACGCCCCTTAAACCCCCCACCCCCGCAACACCCTTGGGGGTCAATTTTCCCAAAACCCATTTTGTAGCGGATATTTACTCCAGGAAAGAAACTTACCTACCAATTTTCAAGCAGGTAGGAGAAGTAGTTTAAAAACGGATATAATTATCTATTACGCCCCTTAATCCCCCGCAACGCCACTTAGAAGTCTGTTTTCACAAAACCCGTTTTGTAACTGATCATTATTCTACGAAAGGAATCTATATATATATCAAATTTAAAGATAGTGCGTCAAATAGTTTAAAAATGGAAATAATTATCTATAACGCCCCCTAAGCCCCTGCAACGCTACTTGGGGGGTCGATTTTCAGCAAACTCATTTTGTAGCGGATCTCTACTCTCTGAAAGGAATCCGCTTACCCAATTTCAAGATTGTACATCAAGTAGTTTAAACATGGAAACAATTATTATTAAAGCCCTTAACCCCCCGTAACGCCCCTTGCGTTTCGAATTTCGGAAAATCCTTTCTTAGCTGATGTCTACTCTATCAAAGGAACATGTCTACCAAATTTCAAGTCTGTAGGTTGAATAGTTCCAGAGATTTCGTGATTAGTCAGTCAGTCAGTCAGTCAGTGAGTGAGTCGCTTTTCTCCTTTATATATATAGATTAATGCTATTTTATCAAAACTTAATAATTTTATGTGATACTGTTATTGTCCATAGCCGGGGAATATGAGTCACGTGGTAAGTCTTTATCTAATAGTTTGATTTTTAATATTTTAGTAATTATTGCAGGCTATAATATTATCGTTTTACATTAATAGATTATGGTTTTATCTATAATGATAGCTAAACTTCTCTAGAAATTTATTGCTCTTTCCCTATAGCCCAGAGTATTAGCAAATTCAGGTGAAGGTTGGCTGGCCGAAAAATATTGTTTAAACCTGCTTTCCTGGTTCCTAAGGCTAGGAGTTTGCTCTAGTATTTCTGTAGCTAAATCTATTCTATCATGACTATAGTTATCTTAGGTATATAACTATTTTTTGTATATTTTTGTTATATATATATATAATATAAACACACGTGCATAGTCGGTGCCTTTTGAAATTACGTAAGAATTCACAAGTACATTATTGTGGCTGCTTTCTACTTCGACCTATAATCTCAAAGTATTGTTTTATCTTAAGTGAGAATAATAGTAGTTTAGTACAGTGGTCCCCAACCCCCGTGCCGTGGACCGGTACCGGTCTGTGGATAAAATGGTCCCGGGCCGCCCAAAAAACATTACATTATTTCCATTTTATTTACTATGGTGTGGGACTTTCCACATGGAGAAATCACTTTATATTCCATGTTAAATAATTTATTCATTTTTTGGTGTAATTTTTATTCTAAAGGCATATACATTTAAAAACAATGGGGCAATTGATGCCGGTCACGTGATAAAGACAATCACTTGTTCTCCATTGAATTCAAAGCACACATCAAAGTAATTGTACTTGTTGTTCTACTTGTAAAACTTGGGTAAAATTTCAAATTTTATAACTGGATAAAAGTGTTCAAATGCTATGAAAAAATAAATTTCTTTAAAAAGTTTTAAAATTAAAAAAAATTATTATATGCATGTACTTTTAAATATAAAATGCATTTTGTCTACCTACGTGCATTATTGTTGTTGACAAGTTTGTACTTTAGAAGAGAAAGTTTCTATGAAAAGATCAAAAGTTCGTAAAAACGAAACGTATGAACTGATTAGCTAGAAACACATGATTGCTTTTATTGTAACGATAACATTACATGCGTTTTTGAACTAATTAGCTACAAACATGTGATTATCATTATCATGTGACTATGACATCACATGTGAATTGAGCCCATTAAATAAAA